>PVKS010024873.1:5836-30651 GCA_004027875.1 Aplodontia rufa | reverse complement strand
ACTAGACCCTGGACAGTGAGAAAGCTGGTCTAGTAACATGAGTTAAATCCAGATAAGATGTAATGCTTTACAATCTAATACTTTTTTTTTTTAGAATTATAAAGGGAAAGGGAAGGGAGGGATAAGGGAGGGTAATTGGGGGGGGCACTCCTGGAGATAATTGCAATATCCAGAATATTTACACATTTTATACACATTTTATATTATTTTGTTAAAATCATGTAAGGTTGTTCAAAAAATAATAATAAAAAAAATATTTGTTGAAAGAGTAAAAAAAAAAAAAAAGAAATCTGGTTTTCCATTTTTGACCTTGACCTTCCTTGCTGACCTAAAGCCATGGACTGATTTCTAAAATATCCTGATTCCTTTCCTCTTCCTATTGAGAGCTATTCACTTCATATCACACCTTGATCTTCCTAGACCTGGTGACACCAGTCTGAAGTTGGTGTTCTTTCACTGGTAGCGTTAGCATTTTAGATATGTTTCTGCTCTCATACTAGAAATTAACAGATGGCTCTTGATTACAAGATCAAGACCACTGGAAAAGTCACAGACAGGTTAGAAGACCAAAGCACTCTCTCTTATCAGTCATCACCTAAGACCTGGGAACTCATCCTGAACTCCCTCTACCTCCTGGTTCTCCACTATCAGAGAACCATCCAGGGCGTTCCTCCCAGATACTTGGATTTTTTCAAACTCCACAGAAACATTCAAAACTATCTAAGGAACATTTTGTTTTTCCTTCATTCTTGTTTGAGATACCTATTGGCATTTGAAGAGAGCTAATTTGAATCTATTTATTTGCTACATGTAATAACTTTCTTTAAATGCCAATAAATACTAGCCAAAAGGTGCAACAAATTTTGCTAAAGAGTTGATCGGATTTTATAACAAAAAGTGTGATGGCAATAATAGAAAAAAACAGATGTTAAAAGGGACATATATAAAACTTTCTATAAAAACGGATTAAATACACTTTACAGATACTGTTCCTCCAGACAGACAATTTCATGATTACATTTGCTGAAGAGTTTCTTTTTAAAAGGTAAAATATGAAATGAAAATCTCAAGTAACAAACTCTTAGATAATGATTGTTTAACAAGGAGCAAACGTTTTAGAGCACTGTATCCATTACCTGTAAGAGGAAACTTGCAAGGGTAAAATTACTTTTAAATAAAGGCTTACGAGTTAAATAAATATATGAAGAAAGCGGAAAGGATGTTAAATATAATTTTAATGACTAGTTGTGAGATCTTTCTGTAAACGTTAAAGAGTAAAAATGTTAAAACAGATTTGAAGCTTAAATCCAACAGTATTCGGGGAAAGAGAAAACGTATCATGAAAAGAAAGGAAAAGGCATTGTATGCCCACAATTCCATAATAAAACTCCAGTGTAATGATCAGAACAAAAGTTTCCTCTGCTTACCGCTTTAAACTTTTCTTCAGTCTTTTGGGACCCAGATGAATTTACTTATGAGTATGAAAATTTCTTTGTCTTCCTTAGCTCCAAAGTAAATATTTTTTGAAAATGCAACTGTAATTTGTGGAGTAAAATACAACAAAAGGGGCAGCTGTTTTTTCTTTTAAATGTTACATTTATTACATACATTTATTACATACACTCTAAAAATGTATAATTAAAAGTTCTTTCCCAAAGGGTCGAGAAACAGAAATAAAACTCCAAGGCTGAAGTGGTAAAATTTAGTCCAGTTAAGCTACTGGGCCTCAGGACGAGGCTGAGTCCCTAGGAAAACACAAATGCAAAAGACCAAGCAGCAAGCGGGCTCATCGTACCTTTGGTCTTAAAGGAGAAGTTACAGGAGGAGCAGTGGTAGGGGCGGACATCCGTGTGCGTGCGTATGTGCTTCTTTAGCATACTGGGCTTCTTACAACGTATTCCACATTCTTCACAAATGTACTTTCCTCTTCCCCTGCCTCGGACGTAGACGTATTCTTCATTTGATTTGTATCTAATTTAAAGAAAAAGAAATGCATAGGAAGATCGGACACTGATTAAAATCCAGCCTAAAAAACAAAGCACAATGTTTATACTCCATGTATAAACTTTTATGCACATGTAACAGAATATTTCAGTTAATGTTCTAATAACTAATTCTAATCAAACAAACTTATAATGTCTAATCTAAAAATATTTGCCTGGTTCTAAGACAGTGGCTTAAAAGTGTTCTCCACTGCTAAATTCAATCACAACTACGAAAGTACTGAAAAATCTGAGCTTCAGTATAATTAGAGTTTATAATTTGCTTTCTCATAATAATATACACAAGGATACCAAATAGGTAATAAATTCATCTCTTTTAGAGCAGATTTTCTAAGTCATTCCTATCATAAATCAGCACAAATCCCAGGGCTCACTCTGAAAATTTAGTTCTCAACTGCCTTTTAAATCATCATTTTCTCCATGAAAATGGAATTATTTAACGTAATACTAACATATATCTTTCCCCAAAGATGATATCAGTAAGCTAAGAAACCTTGCAACATTTACATTAAACTGACACTGGTAAGTCTTCATTCATATGAAAACAAATGTACATTTAAAAAGTAAGTTTAAATGTACATTTCAGAAGTAAAATTTGTACTTGCCCTCCATCAAATATTTTTATTCTTCTTGGTTCACTTTTGATTAAGGAATTTTCTTTATCTTGCTCACTGTTAATTTCAGAGGCATCTTTATTGCTGAATTCAACTATTGTGGACTTTTGATTACCTAATGCTCTCTGAAAGGGAAGAAAAAAGAGAAACTAATTTAATAAAACTGAAAACACAAACATGTAATGTTCAGTGGAAATTCAAACACGGCAGCGTACAGAGCATGTGGTCACCTTAATGGAACGGATTCTGAAACAGCACATTCAAGGTCTTTTTCCCATCTTCCTATACCAGAGCAAACGGATCCACCTTGGGCTATTTAAAAAACCTTATCACAGTGCTTGACACCCCCAAATAAACCTCCCACCTGGCATTTCATCAACTGAATAGTAACCTTTTCTAAAATTAACTTTCCTGTGTTGCGTCCGACTAACCACTCACCGCTGCAGTTTAAACATATTTCCTAAAGAGTTTCATTCTTTGGAGATGGACAGGAGTGTTTGCACAGTAAGGTCACTGCCCTCCTTCAACTTACGAGCAGGGAAGCAAAGCAGAAGCTCCACTTCCCGAGATCTTACTCTCCTTCCCCCCATTACTGTAAACCACAAGCATGGTTCCTCTTTAGTTCTTCTCAAAGCTCCCCTAATTCTGGTCACTGAGAATCGGGTCAGGTCAAAGGTCAAGGTTACAAATGCTAAAATGATAAACAGTGTGTGGTTTTCCTAGAGGCAACGCCACCTTGTGATTTTCATACACAACTTCATGCAACCGCATTACGACCAGGTCCCCTTTCACTCCCATGCCCTCCTGAGGCAGGGTGGACAGATCCCAGTGACAAGAACACTCACAGGGCTCTTATGTGTTCAAAGTCAAGTGCCCCCGGTGAAGACTCCTGCTCCAGTCCTGTGGCTGACACCCCTGCAAGGCACAACCTCTCCAATCGGACGCTTCCTTTATACAACCTCCTTTAAAAGACGACATCAAGTGGCCAGCGAGTGTCAGAAAGCAATGGGAGTGCGTGTCATGGATGCAGAGCCCTGGGACCTCATGAAAGCACCCAGGAAGACCTGGCCTCAGAGACAGGGGAAGGAGAAGCTGCCGGGCAGTGGCTTTCACAAGGTAGTACGAGGGTGCCGACCTGAACACGGGGCAGGTGAAGATGCACCGTCTCCTCTGCATTCCCAACAAGCATCAAGCTTCCCAGGATGTGAAGCATGTGCACGCACTTTCCTCCGACTTCATCCTTTAGCAATAATCCTCTTTCTTATTTCGTTTACCTTTTGCCCACTTTCTATCAAATTCAACTTCTATTTGCCAAAATCATTACCACTTCCTTCATGTGCCTGACCAGCCATGGCATCTTGCACTGTGGATAGCTGGTTTTTCCTCTGAAGCCCTTTACTCTGCAGCATCTGTCCCTCTCCATCTTGACTCACACACTCATTAGCATGTGGGTTTGCAGAACAGTCAGCCTGGTACCCAGGCCTCCCTAGGGACACTGCAGTTGTCAGGACAGGCACTGCTGTGAGCTTTCACCTCCACTCCAGCAACTCTCGAAACACACTTCTACCTTTCCCTCTCTCCTCGTGCGGTTCTTCCTGCAGGAACTGCTGCTCTCAGTTGTCAGGTGGACTTTCCTGTGCTCAACGCTTTAAGTAACAAAGACCTGCAGGAAGAGGTCTGGGCGCTCTCTGCTCTAGACACTGCCATTCATTCACTGAACAGATGCACTCTGACTCTCCACTCTGCACCGTCCACCCACCCAAACCTAGGTAGAAATTTCCAGACCTTTCTTCCGAGCATTTGATACTTGAGTTTTTCTTTTTTTGTTCTGTTTTGTTTGTTTTGGGTGGGAGTAGCGAGGGATTGCTAAAGGTGTGCTCTACCACTGAGCCACAGCCCAGCCTAGGAGAACTCTTTATCGTGGGCACATCAGGATATAAATTGCTTACGTTCTCATGGTTAGGTCTCAGGTTAGATTCTGACTCAGTAGGTTTAGAGCCTGAGGATTTAGAAAAATAAATTCCACCAAGGGGCTGACGGATGCACCCTCCTCCACTTCCTTCTCTACCATCAAGCATACACTGCGATTTTCACCTCCATTTCCAACTTCACACTTACAAAACCTCTGGCCCTTCCAGACTCTGTAGCTCCTTAAATGAACCAAGTTTCTTTTCACTCCTATGTCATTTAGAGATCTATTAAAATCTGTGATCCTGTTTGCTGGAAAAATCCCTAAGGGTTATCATTACCATTGTTGATGAGACTCCACTGGAGTGGTAGCTCCTTCAGAGCAGCCACACCTCCTCCCCCTGCAGCACTGCCCCACACCAGCCCTACAGAATCCTCTGCTAGGGGCTCACCCCAAACTGCAGCACTTCCTTGATGACAGGTATGTTGGTGTCTAAGAACCTGCATCCTATGCTGGATCTACAGAGCTCAATGACTCATCAATAATTCTGAATGTCTGTACTTCAGTCTGATTCCTATTTATTTATTCTTGATCACTGAAATGATTTCCCCCATTTCATAAAGCTGACAATTCTGAGACCAATTCCATAAATTACTCAAAATTATAGTTTTATGATCTTAAATTACTCTAGAGATCCTGACTAAGTCAACTTCTCAAGCGTGTGAATTAATTACTCTGTGTCTCTTCTCTGTAGTTATTAATGATTCTCAGAACTGTGTTGGAAGAAAGTTGGGATGGGCCTGCTGAGGGCAGAGGAGTTAGCATGCACCAGTGTGAATGGCCTTCTGCTGACATTTCACAATAAAATGTGACAATCTTTGACTATCCACACCTGTCAGAGCATAATGCTAATCTCCTCCAGGTTAACAAGGACAGCATCACCTTGACAGAAGAGAAAGATCAAAGTAAAACTGTGATTATCGGTACACTGCTATAGAGACGTAGCACAGCCAGCTGAGGAACAAACGTGCTAAGAACCACTGACAGGACTTCAGGTGGCTCCTAGCAGTGTGACTCTTCAGGTGACGATGTCACCCGGTCTTGCAATAACTATACAAATAAGCACAACTTAAAATACTTCGACATATACTACTCAATGCTAATTTAATATTTAAAACTAATTTGAACAAGCCATATTTGAAGGTAAACTACATCCCAAGTACCTTGTTGAGGCTGCTTTTCCACTTGCTTGAATAGACCAACAGGTCTGATTTGGAGTGGGAGGTTACTGCTTGGCAATATAGTGATTTTTCAGTCTTCTGCTTTGAGTTCAGAAGAGAAAGAGCAACTTTTGTGGGCAAACCAAGTGGATTTGGGTTGCTGGCGCTCACTGTCCACTCGGTATAGGCTGAAGTCTTCTGGTCGCTCTGTGGCAGAGGCAGGGCCTTCTGCCTCAACAGGTAACACCAGGTGAAGTTGGTGGCAGTCTTCAGGCTGGGGAAGGACGGCTGCTGTGCGTCTGCAGCGCCAAACAGTGGGAGAGTGGCGGCTGGCAGCTGAGTCTGTCCTTGGACGCTCACGGTGCTGCCTTGATTCTTTGCCCCTGGAGACTCCCTGATCTCATGGTTGTTGCTGATGGATTTCAAAGGGGAAACGAGGGTATTTTCTGCAGTGGTAGGTGAATTCTGGACTGTGAGAGTTAATGATGAGGATGACCTGGTGTTTTCAAATTCTTGCAATTCACTGATAGGTTCTACGACCACAAACTCAGGGTGTACTGATGACAAATTATCAGCTGGTGAAACATCTGTCAAATTAACAGCCTCACTTCTAGTTTCAGACTTACAGAAAACATCTTGTTCCAGTATCACACCTTCAAGGGGCTCTGTAGTGCAAACCTGCCTCACCAAAACTGGCTTCTTGTGTTGATTAACCTCATTCACCCTTGAACTCAGCGGCTCTACGGATCTAACGTCTGTGGCGCAAGCAACTCCATTTTCATCTTTGGCCCGCTTCTGGTGCTTCTCCATGGCGATGTCTAAACTGTTTGCTGGAGACAGCATCCTTTTACTAGAGGCTGATGATTCTTGTTGGGGGGAAAGCCTACCAACGGACATTTTTGGAGTGACAGGCAAGGATTCAGAGTGAGAACTTTGGCTGGACTCTGAAAAAATGTTTTTGCAAACAAGCTTTTTCTCTGGGTTTGGCAAAGCATCCTGGTGACCTTTTTGTGTTTGTGGCACAGAAGTTTGTTCTTCACCGATTGGCACTATAGTTCGACTAGTCTGGCAAACTGGTGTGTTGGACAGATCTTGGGTCACTAGGATTTGTGGCAGGGATATGACAGTGGCAAAACAGTATGTGGGAACATTATTCTGCAGATGTACAGGCAACATGAATGAGGATGGCACCCCGTGCAGCTGTCTCCCCGGTGGCCCGAGCTCCGGCAGCGGCAGAGGACCCGAATTACACATGGGCTCTACTAATTTGACTGGTAATGCCACTGAAGTCGTGCAACCATCTGCTGCAACTGAATCTGAAAGAACTTGATTTGGTGAAGGACGAACGGGATTAGAGGAGCAAGACTGGCTTGACGTGAAGACGTGGCACTGCAGCTGGTACTTGGGAGCAAAGCAATCCTCGCTTTTAGAAGACACACATGAAGCAGAATGTGCACCAGGAGTGTCACCCTGTGTAGACACTTGCAGAGGCAGCTGTGTATTCTGGTGGCCAAGAGGTGCATGGGTTTGATTTAACAAGTTGATACCAAAAAGCTGTTGTACAGGAAAGATGTCAGAGGAGCTGGAACTTGGCACCTCTGCGTGGAGATCCTGAGCTTCAGTCTGGGAGTGCGCAGTATTTGCAGGAAACTTGGCCAAAGATGTATTAGGGAGTGGAGGACCCTGAAATGGCCCTGCATGCCCGCTGGGCGGAGCAGTACTTTGGAAAGATGATGGGTTCACAGGAGGCACATGACAATCTGGAGCTATGTTTAAAGATATCTGCCGAATCAGTGGGCCTCTCCTCCTTTCTAAGAGTGGCACGTGTCCAGGGACCCCAGTGCCAGCGGGGGAAGCTGAAGGCTGTGCCTCAGCAAGTGTTGCCATCTGGGGTGCAACGCTGCCACAGTCAAAGGACTTGCTTCTGGAGCTGGGCACCTCCATGGACGTCTGCACACAGCTGATCTGCTCCGACACAGCCCGCCTCATCTCCCGGTGGCTTCCCGGAACATTCAGCGTATTCGAGCCTGGTGGAATCAAAAGAAACTCTGCTTTATTTGCAAAGTCGACTTTCGGTGAAGCCTCTGTCTTGGAGATGTCCTCTATGTCCAAGGAGGCTGAGAAACTGGAGGTGTGTGACAAGCTGCTCTCCCTGCTCAGGCTCCGGGACAGCGTGGAGTCAAAGCTCGACTCAGCTGAGGAATGCTCTATCTCGGCCAAACGGAGCCTCTTCTTTTTGGGTGGCAGTTTCTCCGTTGGCAATTTTGACAATGTCTCACTACGTTGAGGCCAGCTGAACTTCTCAGATTTTTCTTGATCGTGACCTTGGGCTTCCAGGTCCCGATCTGGCTCTTCCGTGACCAGGATTTCTGGCACTTGGATGTTGTGCTGCCGGACAAGTCTCGAGGGCTGACCTAGCACATGCCGCTCACTTGGGACCTTTCTGGAGCTTTCCCAGGGCTCTCCTCTAACAGTGTCTGACAGTGTGGGCTGGTGAGGATGTGACGTATCCCGAGAAGGGTGACGTTCCTCTGGGGAGATCCCGACTACTTTCAGAGACCCGGGCTTGCCAGCTCTACTCATGTTCTGGAAAGAAACTGGGCAGCCTCCTTCAAAAGGCTCAACCTTGTCAAACGAACTGGGTCTGCTCAAGGAGTTGGTGTGCTGGATGACGGAGATGCCAGCTCCTGGTCTCTTTACCTCCACCCTGTCCTGGGCGGCCGGACTCCTCGGCTGCTTCGGATCCATGCTCTGCTCAGGGCCCCTGGCGACAAGCTGGACCGTGGCGCTCTGCAGTTGCATGTTCCTGTGCTGCTGGTCCCCTGCAGTGGTGGCAGAGTGTTTAGACAGGCTGGCAGCAGAGCCCAGGGCATTCTGAAACTGAAGGGCTTCGGAGCCTTTGGGGGAAGTTCCACTTTCATTTTGGGGAAGTTCCTCATCGTCTCCAACACTTTTCATTTTCCTCCTCTTCCTTATCTGGGGCGTCTGTTCCCAGACACCCGTGGAACCTGCAACCCTGTAGTGCAGAACCTGAGGCTGCGTGCCGCTCGGCACCGGGCCGTGTTCCGGCTCTCTCACGGCTACCTTTGTTTTTGGCCCATGTAACTCTGAACAGTAAAATTTCTTGTGGTTTTCAAAATTTTCCAGCTTCCTGTACCTATTTCTACAGGTTTCACACTCAAACATGGTCCCTCGGCCCTGATGAGACTTCTTTTTCTCTAGCTGGGAGCCCTGCACTAAGGTCTTGCTGCGTGCTGACATGGGCTCCACGGTGGCATGGCCTCCCTGGTGGCCGTCATCCAAGGACTGGCTGTGGCCAAGAACGTGGTTTTCAGTGGCCGACGAGTCTTCCACTGCCACCTGCCTGACGAGGGTACGGGGATGTCCACTTGGGGGCACAGAAGAGTTGGGTCCCGGTACGAAGACATCGTCATAGAGCGCGCCAATTTTGTCATCGAACGACTGGCTTCCTCTCAGAGGGTGTGGGGGAGGGATCACATTTGCAGGGACTGCCGAGTAACCCGTGGTCGGCATGGAGTTACTTCTCGTGATGGGTAAGCAGTCAAGGGAAGGGACGGAGAGCAGGAACACTTGTTTGGACTTCTCGGTGGGGGTGAACGGGGACTTTGGTATATCAGAGCTTGAGCTTGTTCTCCGTCCCATTGGTTTCAAGTCAAACTGGAAAGAGTCTTTAAATATGTATGACTTGGGGGAGTCGATGCTTCCTCGTCTGGAGAGTGAGGTTCTCCGTGGCTTCACACTATCCAGCTGCTTATCGTCCACCAGCGCTTCATTGTCGGAGATGAGCTTTGATATCCGTTCCTCCAGGGTCTTGGTAGCCAAGGGCGGACGCATCTGACCCAGTAAGAGCGGTGGCTTTTCCCCTGTCGGCAACGCAGAGGGTGCTGGTGCGCCTTGTCGCGGTGTAGAGGGGGCATTAGTCTTAGCAGAGTCTTGTTCCAAGGTGGGGAAGGTTCTAGCAAAGGGAGTGGGTGGGCTCACCGCTTGATCGGCACTTTCAGAACGTGAAAAGTAGCCAGAATCTGTACTTCCTAGACTCCGAGGACTCAGCAGCAGCTTTCCTTGCTGCTCCTGGGAGTGGTCGGTGGCTTGCTGCCTCTGCAGCTGGGCATGTGCCACCCCTCCCCCGGGGGAGTCCTGCTTCCCCTCAGGCCGACTCTCATCCCCTTTCTGATGGGACTTCTGCTCCATCTCTGGGGAGGAGGTCACAGTGGTACACTGCGATGGTACCTTTGTCATCTGAGGGTCCTTCTGCCTGTGTGCACCAGGAGGTTCAGGCTTGGCACTGACAACCTGTGGGCTGTTGGTTCTGGAGGGGGATGTGCTGACCTGGTGGACCACAACTTTCGGTAACTCTGTCACAGCCTGAGGTTCTGGAGATCGGTCCTGTGGTAAAAAGTCGCCTGCCATGTGATCTGGGTTGCCTGGAATGGAACCTGATTTTGGTAAGGCTTCAGAAATTGATGACCTCTTCGTTATCTGTATAGGCTGCAACTCCATGGTGCCCGGCTCGTTCTGTCTCCCGTCAGCGGAGCCCTCCTCCTCGCTCTCCGCACTGTCTTCTGCATCTGAATGGACGCTAAGTGCTTTGGGGGACTCTTGGGACAAGAACAAGCCACCGGTGTCTGGTTGCAAAACAAGGCCCAGTTTGATAGTATGTGCGTGGGATTTTTTGTGCTTATACAGATTGCTTTTAGTCTTGAATGAAAACCCGCAAGTTACGCAGGGATAGGGCCGCTCTCCTGTGTGGGAGCGGATGTGCTTCAAAAGCACACTAGGCTTTGCACAAGCTCTACTGCAATATTCACAGATATATTTTCCTTGCTTTTTTGGCTTCTGATCTTTCAGAAGAAGATTGCACATTTGTTCTACGCTTTGACTGACGACAGAGGCAGCATGAGTTGAATTATAAATTGGCGTGGTGGGTAACTGTGTGGAATTGACTGGACTTACGGACAAAGGTGCAGCGGAGTCCGCTTGCTGGTTTGGAGGAGTAACCTGAGTTCTACTGGAAGGAGACACGAGACCTGTGGCTGATGTCACTGCTGTGTTATAAACCTGTTCAAGTTTGGGGTTCTCTTGATTTTGCAGATTCGTCAGTGATCCTGCAAACCCCGAGTGCCCTGTAAGCTGCTGACTGTGTTGATTAGGTTTGGAAACAAAGTGTTCACATGGATTTTCCAGACGAGAAACGGACTGAGCTGCCACTTGCTCATTCTTCTGAGGGACAGAGACGCGCACTGCGTATGAGGTACAAGGAGAACACTGCGGCTCAGCAACGGGACCCTGGGAAGTCTGATTTGGGGAATTCGCTGAACTGCCTTTCAATTTAGAAGGGGATCGTACAGTTCTATTTGGTCTCAGTTTTTCCGTCTTAATTGCACAAGACGAGCCCTTTTGTGACAAGGTGCTCAGCTCTGGCTCCATTGCTTTCAGTAAGACATCGAAGGCGGTGTTTGTGTACGGGGGCACAGCAGGACCACAGCGGGAGGGGATACATTCAGTGTCAGTCCTAGTTCTGCTGGACAAAGAGGCCGAGTCCCATTTCTCATGGAGCACACTGTGTTTGGCAGGGTCCGAGCCTTCCGATCTCCATCTCCGCAGCTCTGATGGGCGCTGCAGAAACGAGGGCTTCTCTGGGGCGACAGGTTCCTCAGGCTTGGAGGCCTCAGCCACTATCCCAGGTGTCTCTCCATTTTGTCTGGTAAATGGCTTCCCATTTTTTACAGGAACAGAATTTTGCTTCTTGTGAGATTCCGACGCACTCTGCAGAACTGCAAAAGACGACTCTTCTGTGTTCTGTTTGTGTTTTGCCTGAAGAGGATTTCTCAGGGGGGATTTTGGTATTTTTTTCAGGTGATTCTCGGCAACGATCTTTTTCCGTTTTACACCTTTGAGGGATTCCGATGATCCTTTAACACCTGCCTCTAGGATTTCTGTTGAAAAAGAAAGAAAGAAAAATCTATTGGTAAAACTGTACACACACCAACTGTGTGTGTGTGTGTGTGTATGTGTGTGTTACAAATTAAGATTACTGTCACAGGGGGATACAGTAGAAGGTGGTTGTTTAAGGAAAACCTGTTTTTAATACATCCTGTTTAACATCCTGGCAATTTTAAGAATGCTGCCAAACTCTATGGGAATACTCCTGCCTGGTGTGCACTTCCAGCCTGTCACGTTCCTATCTGCAGGAGCCCAGACCCTGCAACCAGATCCCCACTTAACTCCAATGGCTGAGTACCTGGATACCAGTCTCAGACAGTGGCTGACAGAAGAGAACTCAGCCTTCCGGGCTGGGCATCTCACGAGGAGGCCCTTTGAGGTAAGCTCTTCAGCAGTTTCCACAGGCTCAGCACCGATGCCCTTCGGAGAACTGGGACTTCCCTACGGTGACTTCTAGAGTGACCACGGCGGGATGATCAGGAGACATGGGCACTCACTGCTAACACAGCGGTTACTTGAATGAACAGAAAACTGAGAAAGCGAAATAATCCACTTATTTGTGATTTCTCACTAACAAAACCAAAAAGCCTTAAGATTGCAATGGCCCTTGGTTAAACACATACACACGCGTGCGTGCACACGCACACACACGCATACACACACCAGTACCATTTTAACTAAATGAAATATTCACCGGCTATGTTTCCTTGTCATTACTGATAGGTAGAAAGCAGGCAGGTAGAGAGACGAGTGAAATTTACTGCAGGGGAGAAGAGATGAAACCATCCTCATTTCTAGCTGTGCTGGAAATAAATCATTTAAGTAGCATCAACCGCCTCTGTCAACTATTATATTTTTGAGAATAATTAATTACTTGTCCTAATTTAGCTTCATTTCCATTTGTTGGATCCTTGGGCATATAAGCAAAAATTATTCAATTATGCACTACTTATTTATAGAAAAGCTGCTTATTTTCAAGAAGAAGCTCTTGCAATGTACATCTTTTAAATTCATTTTAGACTAAAATGGCTACACTGTAAAAATAACTACTTTGCATTTATTGAGGGTGAATACTTGTATAAAATAAAAATAATTGAGTCATGTTACAACGCCAGTTTACACGCCCTCAGGTATTAATGGGAAAACAATGTACTATTCCATTACAGAAAACATTTACCCACCGTAATCAGAAAGGAAAAACAGGGGATCTCATTACTATAATATTTCAGCTAAGGAATTGTAGGAAAAAATCATTGGTATTCTAAATCTTTAAAAATGACCTTGAGAACACGTTTTCACTTTTCAGTCCACTCATTTATGAACGGTTTCCCTTCTTCACAGTGCAGGTAATAAAGTCAATGATGGGTGTTACATCCCTCGTTAATGCCACCAGGCAAGTGGGCAAATGGAAACTGATCACCATGAAGGGTGAGCAGCTTCCCCACCCACCTCCAAAAAAGCTGGGTGATGGGTTGTCATGAAAGTGACCACCCGGTTATGAACGTAACCACGGAGGGTCAAGAACCCTCTTGGAGGGGCCACAGGTGGAGTTGACACACCAGAGCTGAAGAGCACCTGCCACGCCAAGTCCCATGTGGGAATGTGGGACCCGTCCAACCAGAGCCCTGGCGAGGCACACAGGCATTTTCCTGTGTTTCACATAATTTTCTGGAATAAACCTTGATTTCTGGATGAAGTTATTAAAAAATTTAAATAGTACCTTACACTCAAAGAAAAATCCAAAAATGCAATTGATATGCTTTAAAAAAAAGAATAAAATTTTGTACTTAAAATGAAGCTGAAGTAAAAAGAAATGAATTTCTAAACGAATGCATATTTCCATATAAGAGAAACTATTCCCCCCTAAATCCCCCAAGTACAGACTCATCTCTCACTCCTCAGTTTGTAGCATTTTGATCATGTTTGCAGTGTTGTATATTCTTAGCTTTCCGAATCTTAACTCCTGCCTGGTGCAATAGAATTCTTCCCTTCAAAATACTATAGATGCTTTTGCCTTGACAACTTGCTTTATTTCAAGAAACTTTTCATCTATTATATCTTCAAATACATTTTTTTTTTAATTTGGTTCTTTTCTTTAGTTAATTCAGTTGTTTCTTCTGGATCACCCTTATGGTGATTCAAATTTCTTTCTGCTCTTGTTTTCCTTCTCTATAATTTTTTAAAGTTTTTCCCTTATGTCAAGTAATTGGATTTTCAGGCCATTATGCTGTTCACTGCTTCAAATTTATTTATCGGTTTTAAATATTTTACTCTGATTTTATTTGCTTAATTCCATATTTCCCATCTCATCTCATTTTATTGTCTCATATTAAGTTTGAGCTCTTATTTTAATAAATTTATGTGTTCATTAAACTCTGTGCTTTAGAAACACTTCCGTTTCTGTGGCTTTATTTCCTTCAAGGCTGAGTTTAGTCTTTCACGTTCTCAAGGTTTTTCCATTGCCTGAGACCACAGGAAGGGTGAGAGGGGTGGCGTTCAACTGAGAACATGTCTTGCTGTCTTTTTTGGACTTGAACTCTTTTTTCCAGGGTCGTGTTGGGTCTCCTCTGCCTCACTGTTTAGGAATAAAGTCCCTCCGTCACGGCTGCTCAGGAGATTCGAGGCAGGGGGATGACTGGACTTTGGGTCACTGTCTACCTTCAGAGATGCCTGCTGTGGTTTTAGGGCTGAGGACGCTGGAGGGGGAGTGAGAGGTGTAAACAGGAAGTGGCCAGGCCTACATGAGAGGAAGGCCACACAGCCATTCCAGAGGCGCGACTCTGATGATTCTTACTTTCCATTCCTTGAGTCCCAAGATTGTGACTGCAGTGCTCAAAGTGGGTGGCTCAGCCATCTTGTAGAAATCAGATATAGACACCTACTCTTGCGAACCAATGCCCCTGGATTTTCAAAGAACACTGCTTTTTAAACTCACCGTAATTCTGATTAATTCCAAATCAATCTAAGAGTAGCTACAGCTACTTCTCTTATCCACACACAAACTTGGTCATCAAACTGAGGTTCCACCTCCAGCACCTGGCATGCAGGTATCAGAGGCCTTGAGTTCAGAGCGCTTGCAGAGCACAGCACCTCGAGGCAGATACAGCTGGAGTGGGCTGAAGAGGGGCAGCTGTTCACCTTTGTGTTTGTGCTTTCCCATAAGTCTAAAGGCAATCTGCTGCTTTGTGGACCACAGAGAAAATATGTTAGTAGGAGCAGAGAGGAACAAAGAATGACCTAGAGGAGTGGGAGAAGAGCCCCCGGAGAGCCAGATGGGGCCTGTTCACCCAGCCCATGTGCAGCAGCTGCCTCTCCCTCGGCAAGGATGTGACTGTCTTCCCATTTGGGGATTCCAGGAAACACTGGTTTTGACAGCCACCAACTCTGGATATGCTTGGCGCACACCAGATATGAAAAAGCCTCATTGCTTACAGGAGAATGCACAGTCAGATGGAAAGAAACCGGAAGGATTCACCACCACATGGGCCGGCTGCGGGAGAGTCCACTCCAACTGGTTGAACATCAGGCAGAAACTGCAGCACCTATATATCAAAATCCCAACATAGATCCCTTCAGCAGACACATATAACTTGGGAGAGGGGTCCCAGATGGCAGAGTTCCCACCTTTGGAATTATGAACTGCTGGGGCTCTAACAAAACCAGGCTTCCCTGAGCAGGAAAACAGCCAGGAGAGTCTGGAAAGACCACAGGGCCTGGGAGCTGCAGGAGCAGAAGGGCTGGGGCCTGAGCTAATGTTCCCAGTTCCTGTCCACAGCCCTAATGGCCTGGGCTCTTTTTTCTGGAGCACTGCAGCTGGTCCCAGGATGCTTCAGGAGAACCAGAGATTACCAGAGATTACGACTGAGTGCGCTCAGCTCAGGAAGCCTCTGGGCTGCAAGCTAGGAGGGACAGGAATGCCCTAGAGGCAGGCAGCAGGCGAGGGCAGCTTAGGACAGCTGCGGCCTGCTGGTGTGGGGAAAGCCCTTCAGTTTTCCCCAGACTCAATAGTGTGAAGACCTTCAGATGGCCCTGGGGCCATGGGGACAGTTTGGGTGAGGGGATCAAGAGGCCAGAGGTGGTGCAGGACCCAGGTAGGAACAGGAGCCTCCAGCTGGCTCAAGACAGGAAAGCCCGAGAAAGGTTTCCAACACACTGCTGAGGTTTCCCAGTTTACAAGCAAATGCTGAGCTAACCTGAGGGGGACATGGTGCCCCTGCTTTCCACTCCACCAGAGCTCAGACTCCTATGCGTGTGTGGAATTGTAAACTGTAACTGGAAATTCAGGACAAGCAATCTTCAATAGGAAAATGGTTAGGCTAATTGTGGCACAGCGACTTAACATAACATTACACCACCATCTGAAATAATCACCAGGTTCACACAGCAATCTGAAAATGCGACACACGAGGCGTACGCGCACGCACTCTTCTTTCTTTACAGAGAGGTCTGGGCCAAGGCACAGGCCTGTGAACGCACAGCTTGGGCTGCTTTGTTAGAGTAAGTGAATAATCTAAGAATTATTCACGTACGAGAAAATAAGGGGCAAACTTAATGCCAGACAACCTATTGATCTAATCCATCCCATCAGGAATTCAAACTAGAAATTCAGAGTACCATTTTGAGTAAAGGCCAATGGCATTTAATAAAAAGTAGCATCCTTCCTTATTTTAAAAAATGTCTTGAGCCCACCAGAAAGTGTGGGTCATGGTGGCTCAGAGGTTATGGCGCTTGCCTGGCATGTGTAAGGATGTGGGTTTGAACCCCAGCACCACAGATAGCTGAGTGTTGGAGCAACAAAGGCCACATGGAAAACTAAATAAGAAGAAACTTATCTCCACCCCTTCTCTCACTGTCCCTCTCTCTTAAAAAAAAAATAAAAAAGTGTGGGTCACACACAGTCTGAACTCTAAGGATGTGTGAACAGGCTCACCTGGGCAGAGCACAGGAGGAAGATGTGGCAGACATGCAAAGGGCAGGAAAATGCATTGTGACACTGTCACCAGCTGATGGAGGTCCAGCAAGGGCTGGAAGAGCTGGGCCTCAGAACGGGGATACGTGAATAATTCTTAAGATTATTCACTTACTCTAACAAAGCAGCCCAAGCTGTGCGTTCGCAGGCCTGTGCCTTGGCCCAGACCTCTCTGTAAGGAAAGAAGAGCCCCGCAGTCCCGTGCTCTTTTCTGTGAGCCTGTACCAGTTGCTCCCATGGGTGAGCAGGTACACGGCATCAACCCGCCAGGAAACGACCGCAGCGCAGGTGCAGAAGCCCACTGTGGCTGAGGGAAGAGTAGAAGAAACCGCCTGGCAGGACAGTGCCCACTTCCAGCTGTCAGAAGCCACCGAAGCCAGTACCCATTGTTGATAACTAAAATTCTACCAAATGTAAGGCGTGCGCAGGACTGCACCCAGACATGGAAACCAAACACTGTCAAGAGGCGAAGCCATCAACACCACCAGACCCCCAGACGCTGAGACGATCCAGGTCCTGAAATTCTCAGACAGAGACGAGACCTGTGATTAATAGGCTAAAGGATCCAGAAGGAAGGGGGGGAAACATGCAAACACAGTGGGTATTTCACCAGGAGAGGAGTCAGAGTCAATGCTAGAAATAGAAAAGGAAGAGAGACAAGAAAGCCTTTGATGGATTCATTAGTAGACTCAATGAATTTCAGATGGACCAATAAAATATTACCCAAACAGAAACAGAGAGAGGAAAAAAAGCATGGAAAAGAGAGAGAAGAGAACAGCGCACTCAAAAGCCACACGGCAACTCAACTAAGGAATAACCGAAATTTCAGGGAGAGAAGAAAAACAGAGGGGTATAAATACAGGAAGAGCAGTGGCTCAGCCGAATCGCACCTGCCTGGCATGCGTGAGGTCGTGGGTTTGAACCCCAGCACCAGGCACACAACGAAGTGTCAGAGCAAGGAAAGCCAGAAGAAAAACTAAATAAAACTGATTCTTTTAACCTTCCTCTTTCTCTAAAGAAATAAAATAAAGAAGAAAGAAATAGCAGCCAATAACTTTCCAAAAATAATGAAGACCATATCACAGATTCAAAAATCCTAACTCCAAGCAGGAGGAGTAAAAACGGGAAAGAGTAAGAATAAGGGAAGAAGGGAAGGAAAACAAGACAACAGTGAAAGGAAGAAAAGGAGAAAGCAAGAAAAACAAACTGCTGATGACCAAACACACAGCGGGAATCCCGAAGGCAGCCAGAGGACAGAAAGCATCGCACACAGAGGATCGAAGGTAAAATCAAACGCTCTTCTCAGCACAAACCGCGGAGTCACGCTTCCACACTACGGAAGAAAACAATCAGCTGTCAGCCCAGCATTCTATATCAAGAAATAATTCAACTTTAAGAAATGAAGGCAAGGGCTGGAGCGGTGAGCACCTGCAGCATGCACGAGTTCAAATCCCAGCACCGCATACGCAACAAAGTGTCGGAGCGATGAAAGCCACGGGAAAAGCTAAATAAAATTGATTCTCTCTCTCTCTCACTGTCCCTCTCTCTTTATTAAAAAATAATAAAAATATGAAAATTAAAAATTATTTTTTAAAAATTGCATTGCTTCAAAACCTTAACATGTTAGATTAAACAGTGTAAAGCTCACTGTGCCACATGGCAGTGTGGAGGGGAGGACGGTGGCCTGCGGATGTGCACACCCCAGCGCCGGAACCTGCAGATGTGCCTTCCTGGCGGGTGAAGGGACTCTGCAGGCATGGTAAGGTCATGGACCCCAATTATCACAGGATCCCTCCAGACTCAAGGGCAGAGTCCCTTAAAAACACACATATTTTTTGGATGAAATCACAGAAAGCAAACAGAAGTAGCAGGAGGGAGATTGGAAAGAAGACCTAATTGTTGTTAACTTCAACGATGGAAAGAGGGGCTGGGAGCCTCCCTGGTAGAGTGCATGTTTACAGCGCATACAAGGACCTGGGTTCGATCCCCAGCACCACAGAAAATAAATGAATAAAATAAATGAAAATTAAAATGAAGATGAAGAAAGGGAGCTTTGCTGCAAAGAATGCGGTGGCTCCGGAAACTAGATATGACCCTCAGCCGAGAGCCAGCGAAGACGGGAGGAACGAAGGCCTCCAGCCACAGGGGTTAATTCTGCCCACAGCCTCCGCACGCAAGGAAGCGCGTCTCCCCCAGGTCTTCTGGAGACAGACAGGCCTGCTGACACCTCCCTGGAGGCCAGGGACCCGCGGGAAAGACTTCTGACCCACAGAGTCACAACCAAGTGTTGCTTTCCGCTGATTCAACAGGGAACACTTGGGAGGCACCACGAACAGTGAAGTGAAGTGAATCTACCACGCAGCAATCTGTCGCACAGTTTGAAGCAGCCACTAGGCACCCGTGGCTACTTAAATTTAAAATCAAAGTATGCGGCTCAAAAAAAGTTAAAAGAACACACAAAAACGCCTCTTCTGGAAAAATCCCCAAATATTTGGAAATCTAACAATGTAATTCTTTTTTTTTTAATTAAAGCAGAAGGACAGTTAGAGAGAGAGAGAAAGAATCAATTTTTGTTTAGTTTTTCACATGGCTTTTGTTGCTCAGACACTTCATTGTGTACATGGTGCTGGGGTTTGAACTCGTGTACTTGTGCGTGCTAGGCAAGCGCCACAACCGCCAAGCCAACACTCCAACCCCCTTAACAATATAATTCTAAATAGCCAAAGGATCACAGAGGAAGTCACAAAAAGAATTAGAAAAAGCAAAACAAAACTAGCAAATGAGGGAAACAAAGAATATTTGCTCCATGCCAATGATACTCCACACTCAAAATCAAATGCTAGCAAAATCCCTGAAGTCTGGGACGAGAGGCCACGAGCAAGAACCTCGGCTACTTCTAACCATCTCTGCAGACATCTAGCTAATGCAACAGAGGGAAAAAAAGGCAGAAGTGGTGGCCAGGAAGAAAACAGCTTCATTTTCTGATAATGGTCTCCCACAGAGCAAAAGAGTAAGGAATAAAATCTCTTGTCTAACAAGAGCTCAGTACAGGACCTGCTTACCGGAAACAGACAAATATTGACCTTATTCCTATACCAAAAATAGTCAGAATATAACAGAAATATTCTATTTATGATAACAACAGAAGTGAAAAATTCCCAGAAAAACTTTATCACAAACTATTAAAAGCATGCAGAAAATTTGAGAGTTTCTAAGTATGATCTGAAGGAAAAAAAATGTTTACAAAATGAAGAAACACACCATGCTCCTGGGGGGGGGATCAGTATTTTGGAGATAATAATTCTTTTCAAAAGTCTGTATTTATAATACCTCAACTAATAAAAATTTTGCTTTTAAAAATGTGCCGTGACTCTTATCTTCATGTGAGAGAACAAACATTAGCAAAGGGAGAAACAATTCCGAAAGAACAACTGTGGAAAAGACGACTCATTCAAAGACAACAGATGGACAAAAACAGGACTCTCTCAAGCTCAGATCCATGGTTTAAAAATGAAATCCCACAGAAAGATAATACACATAAAAAAGGCCTACTTCAAAATTTGGGGAAAACGATTTCTAAAATATGCAATTTAGACCTCATACAAGGAATTCTAAGATGAAAGAAGGTGGAAAATTTAAAGTTAATCAGAAGAGTAGAGGAAAGCAACCGGGGCGAAAGAGCAACACTGGGAAGTGATGCTGGCCAAACTATATTGCTATGCTGTGTGCACGTAAGAATATGTAACGAAACAGCCCACCAGTATATACAACCCTAACGCACCAACAAAAAGGAGGTAGAAAGCAAATCCCCAAAGCAAAATAAGTATAAAGATTCCCCGTACGAAATAAAACCGAAGGAAGAATACTAGAAAAATATGAAAATCTGAACTCAGTTTGGGCTGGGAACATGATTTCTAAGCAAATAAATTAAAAAAAGAAAAAGAAAAACTAAGCTATTTGAATGCGTAAGCATAATATCCTCTGTGTGTATGCACACGCGCGCCTGTGTGCAAGCTTTAATGTAAATATAAGCTACAAGCTGAGAAAAGCATCTGTAACGTGTAAGGCAGAGAATGGGTTGACACAATAATGCATAAAGAACTTTCACAAAGTCATCTGGCAACGGACAAGCAATTCAGATCTTCTCCAGGACAAGATTAAGAAAAATAAAACATTATCAGGTTGGAGTTGGTGAAGTGCTAGAGGTAGTGAGAAGTTACTAGGCTGGGATAGGTGGGGATAAAGTCCAAAAGGAGCGATCCGCTTTGGGCTCCCTTTGCCCAGGAGAGCTTTGCCTACGCAGAAGAGCAGCTGAAGGGCTGAGCAGTTCTACAGATGAGAAGGGAACAAATGACAGTTTCCAGGTCACACCAAGCGTGCAGCCAACATGTAGGCCTCATGTTTCTAGGTGGCGCCAAGCAGGCTCCACTCTGGCAAAACAGAGAACTGAATGCAGGCCAAGCTTTGCAGCAACTGCAACTCACTTTCACTGCTCCCCAAAACGCACAAGTTCCACAACTGGATTAAGATGATATTAGATTGTTAGTTCTCCTAGATGCCTGGCAGAAGAAAGCTAAAATCTTCTCTGAAAGAAGATGTCAATTTTGGCTTTAAAATACTCCTATAACTTTCAAATAAATTTTCCAACACATAGTGAAAGATAACTAGGCACCTGAGAAAGGAATTCAACATAAAAGACCCCAAGATCACAAACAGGTTTATAAAAGGCCAATATATTGAATGAATATACAAAGGCTTGGAAAGAGATTTTTTTTTAAAAGATAAGAGAACTAAAGGTTCCAAAGGAGAAATCGAAATTAGAAAAAGAGACATAGCAGATCTGAAAACCCAAATACAAATTATAGAACTGAAAAATGCAGCAAAAATTAAAGCTCACCAGATGGATTTGAGTTCAAGTAAAACCACTGAAGTAGAGAATGAACTGAAAGATATATCAGAAGAACACACAGCAGTGGAGGGATGCAAAATCCAACAGTCAAAAATCAGAGGGGCTCTGAAAAGCAGTCAGAAAAACGCTTTACCAATAATTAAAAACACACTCGCCTTCAAAGCAGCAATGAACTGACGTGTGACCCAGGAAAACACTCAGGAAATGCACTGCCAAGCCAGAATTCTGGGCTTCCACACCAGCAAGAGCACTTCTCAAGAATGGAAGTGAAACAGACATTTTCTAACGAGTGACCCCTGAGAGAACTTGTCACAACAGACCTGCACTTGTGGAAAATTAACGTTTGTTCTTCAAGAAACAGAAAAGTATCCCAGATGGGAAACTAGAAATACATGGAAAAGTGAACAGAAAAAAAAAAAAAGTATGTGGACAAATCGAAATGAGCAACAAGTGTGCTGAGTTTGAATCTAAAATGTCCCCAAAGGCCCACGTCTTGGTCTCCAGCTTGCTGGGACCAGTGTGAGGTCTCAGGTGACTGGGGGCGTGCCCTGGAAGGAGACTGTGGATTCTTCTACCCTCCCTTGGGCTCCCTGGCTACCAAGGGGAGCAGCCTCCTCCACCAGAGGCCCCCATCATGACGCAGTGTCTTGCGACATGCCCAAAATCAAGGGGGCCAACTGAGCATGCACGGAAATTTCCAAAACTTTGAGTCAAACCTTTCCTTTATATAAACTGGTCAGTCTCAGAAATGTTGTCACACTGACAGAAAGCAAATCAAATTGTACGAAAACTAATTAAGTGTAAGGAATTAAAAATGTATGGAAATGACGCAGTCAAAAGCAGGTAGACGCGCAGGCCCACGGAGGAGTGAGGAGGAAGGCTGCGGCAGCCTCCCTTGACATCTGCACTCGATATAAGAGCAGGGTTTGAGCGCTGCCTCAACTTGTGGCATTCAGTAAATCGTAAGTTTTCCAACCAAAATCTGTTCAAAAGCCTTGCTAACATTCCTAATGGAGCTATGCTGAAAGCCATCAGAATACAGCAGCAATCTTCAACCAGAAACCAGGCATGGAAAAGAAAAGCAGGAGTGGAAAGTGAGTGAGATCTGAGACCAAATCCCACTCAAAGAAAGACAAAGAGTCACTCAGTGAAAGGTTTACACAATGCAAGACACCTTATTATTCAACTTTATAACAACAAATGTGTAACCCTGTAATACAAATTAAAAACTGTTCAAAAGACGAAAGTCAAATTAGTTTCAGAATAAAAGTCTGATATAAAAGGAAAAATTAAAACTACGATAAAAGAATATTTTATTCTATCTTAAGTGTTATGATTTGGATGTGAAGTATCCCCCAAAATTTCCTGTGTCAACGCAGGAACGTTCAGAGGTGGAAACACTAGGTTATGAGAGCCACAACCTAACAGATTAATAATCGCAAGGACTACTACGGTGGGTGGCATCTGTAGGCAGGTGGTGTGGCTGGAGGAAGCAGGTCTCTGGGGGCCCTAGAGGATCTTCTGCCTTGGCTCCTCCTCGCTCTCTCTGCCTCCTGGGGGAGCAGTTCCTCCGCCATGTCGTTCTTCCTCACATTGGGCCCACCAACCAAGGACTGGGCTGAGATCTCTAAAACCATGAACAAAACTAAACTTTTCCTTCTCTAAGCTGTTACTGTCAGCATTTTGGTCAAAGAAACGAAAACTTAACAAACACATTAATACATCTAAACAACTTGAACACTGTGAAGAATTTAGCTAATTATAAATAAAAGTGACCCAAGAATGTGAAAACTTGAATAGGCCTTAGTCTGAGCAAGGAATAAGAATTCATTATTCAAGACCCTTGTGTTCTCTTCTTCCCTCACAGACACTTATCTTTCCAGTGACTTATATCTCAAATATCCCACAGTATTAAATATAAGGAAAGCTACCTACTACAACCATCTTCATAGATCAAAAAGGAGCAGGGTCCCCAGGCTGATGTCCACACAGGGCTCAGCCATTCACGCAGGGGGAGAAGCTGGATTGACCCGAGGCATCCTCTTGTTAGAGTTCATCATCACCTCCGCTCCTTCTTTCCCCACATCATCACTGCTCAGATGTGTCCTTTCCCTGGGGACAGGAAGCTGTTGAGCCCTGGCTCTGCCACTTACCTCCGATCTAACTTGGGGTTAGCTCTGTTACTGTGTTGCCATCACGCGTAAACTGTCGATAATGACGGAGCTTCATGGGCTGTGGGTCATGTGGAAAACGCATGGACTTCTGGGTCTGGGGGCAGAACTTCAATTTTAATCCGTTATCGCTGCTCTGATGATGCTGACATCATCACCACCCTATCATCAATCACCATCACCAGTTGCAAGTGTAATACTAGAACAAAATGGCTACATCACCATTTTAGCATGTATTTCCTATGACACTGAACGCTCAGGATTAATGCTAATATTTTACTTCAGTGAAAGTAAATTTTTAATACACTTCTAATAAAATATCACATTTTATTTGATTTTTAAAGTAATTTTCTAAGAAGTTAACATAATCTCTATGATTTTTTTTTTGTAAGAGAAGGACAGAGAGAGAAAAATAGAGAATCAATTTTATTTAGTTTTTCATGTGGTTTTCTTTGCTGTGCACTTAGTTATATAAGTGGTGCTGAGGTTTAAACCCACATCCTCGCACATGCCAGGCAAGTGCCATAACTGCTGAGCCACAGCTCCATCCCAATCTTCTTAGACTACGAAATTAATAAGTATTATTTAAAACATTAAATAAAGAAAATTAAATTATTTGGATATGGAGGTGCTCACCATAGGCCCAAACACTCCAAAAGCCAAGTCAGGAGGATTCCAAGTTTAAGTCCAGTCTGTGCAAGTTAGCAACACCATGTCTCAAGCTAAAAAATAAAAACGGCTGGGGATACACTGCTCAGTGGTAGAGCACCCTGTGTTCAACCCCCAGTACTGCAAAACTATGAACGTAAAGACCAAGGTATATCCTTAAGAAATGACAATGTAATGACACTGGGTATTGAAGGTATTCTAACGATAAGTATTTCAGCTCTTAAAATGCTCTGACTCTACCTTATTGAAAGGAACAGAGATGAGGTGGTTGTTCAAATACATTCCTCCTGCCTGTATCTTTTGCTTGACAACTGAGGGAGGTCTTGCGACACATTTTTCTTTTTTTAGAACTGTAGTTCTGATGCACATGCACAGCCACATATAAAG
>PVKS010024872.1:0-30553 GCA_004027875.1 Aplodontia rufa | reverse complement strand
GCAGAGGGACCAGGGAAAGGGAGGAGTGAAAAGAAAGAAGAAATACAAGAAATGATACTGACTAAATTTTATTGTTTTACTGTGTGCATGTATGAATGTAAAAAAGAATCCCACCATATGTTCAATTATAATGTACCAATAAAATATGGAAAAGGTGCTTTTCTAGTATTACTTCGCAACATAGGAAAAAATAACTCAAAATGTATTATAGATATAAAACAGAAACATACAATAAAAAACTCCTAGAAGAAAACAGAAAATAGTTTCAGTGATGTTGAATTAGACAAAGATAACATAGGCAATACATTAAAAACCATTATAATAGTACACAGAAATATAAAACAATATCAATTGGATATAATCAAGATTAGAAATGTTCGTTCATTCTTCAAAGGACAGTTAAAAGACTAGCCACGATCAATTTACTATAGCTAGACTACGGAACCAACCCAGATGCCCCTCACTCAACGAGTGGATTCAAAAACTTTGGTACATATATACAATGGAATATTACTTGGCCATTAAAGAAGACAATATTATGGCTTTTGAAATCAAATGGATGGAGATGGAAAGAATTATGCTAAGTGAAGTATCCCAATCTCAGAGACTCAAGGGATGAATGGTTTCTCTCATCTGTAGAAGCTAGAATACATGGGGAAGCAGTATGTTAGATGGCTAAGCTAATAATAACCTCAAATTGTATCATTCTTAATGCAACAGGGGGATGATTGCCTAATATAACTGGTGGCAAAGCGTGGGGGACAAGGACGGGGAGGGCTTAAGCAGAATATCTAGGAGACTGGAGGGTGGGAATATGGGGGAATCATCTCAGAAGGAGATCTCTGACCTCAATGAGATATCCATTTAACTTAGGGGTTCAACATGGGGAACCCAAGCGGGGCATCCATGACATGGCATTAGCCTTGGATAACTAAGTATATATACATTTGTTCTTGATTGTTTGACAATGTTTTCCCCTCAATTGTAACTCCATATTCACCTAATAAAAGAAAAAAAAAAGACTAGCCACAGGACAAATACTTATAAATCATGTCAGATAGCAAATTGCATTTAGGATAGCAAAAGAAAGCTATTACCAATTTCAAGGAGAACAACACTACTTAAAATTGGCAAAATATTATAAAAAAGACATTACCAAAAAATATGTGTATATGAAAAATGGACCCATGAAAAATGTTCAATTTCACTATCAGGCAAATATAAATTTAAACCACAATGAGATATCATTACACACCTAACATAACAGCAAAATTTAAGAATTCTGACCACATCAGTGTTGGGATGATATAGAGTAAATGGAACTTTCATACATTTGTAATGGGAGCATGAGATTGTGAGATTTTGGAAAATAATTCAGAAATTATGAAATTAAAAATACACTTACCATATGAAAAAACAATCTCATTTCTGGATATTGATCTAAGAAAAATATGAAATCACATGCTTATGCAAAGACTTATATACAAATACTCTTTACTATAGCAACCCAAATCTGAAAACAAAGCACATCAACAGAATAATGAGTAAGCAAATGATAGTATATCTGTATAACAGAATACTACTCAATTAAAAGGAATGAATTATTGATATTGCAGTGTTATGGATAAGTTTGAAAATAATGCTGAATAGAAAATTCACACAATAAGGGTATATGCTGCACAGTTTCATTTATCTAAAATTCTAGATGATGCAAAATATCATAGGATCTGTGGTTGTCTGGGTGTGGAGTTATGGATCACAAAGATGCATGGGGAGACTTGTGAAGGTTATGGAAATGTTTTTCATATTGTGATGGTTTGGTATGTGCATGCATATTTTTCAGCTCATCAAATTGTACACTTTGAATTTATTCAGTTCATTGCATGTCAATTTTCCTTTAATGCTGCTATTAAAAATGTCTGTCTAGTACATTCACCTGAATGAATAAAATGGAAAGAGATGAGGAAATGGAATGGGGAGAGAATGAGAAAAAGTAGAAGAGAAAGAGAGAAAGTGGGTGGGGTGGGAGAGGGTGGGATAGAAAGACAACAAACAAAAATTTGGGGAAAAGGAAATGCTTATACTGCTGGTAGAAGTTTAACTGGGACAGCCATTTGGAAAAGGCAAAGTTGAGATGGCCCTATTGTCAACAGTAACCAAAACTTTAAAATCAAGATGAAATATATCCACAAGACACTAATTAAAAGAAAAACTATAAATAAATTGCAGAAAGATTGGTAGAGTAGAGAAGGGAGATGGGGGAGAGATCAGAGGGAGGGAGAAGTGCTGGGGACTCATTTAGATCACATCATATTCCATGCTTTTGTGATTATGTCAAAAGATATCCTATTACAACTAAATTGCATCAATAAAAATAAATGAAAAATAACAGGATTTAGCAACTTTGAGGAAAAAATATTTGGCTAAAAAAGCTTTTTAATAATATATAATGTATATAAAATATCCACTGAATAGACTTGCTAGAATTTCTTAAATGAAAATAACTTATCACTATGCCCCTTAATTCCCCATCAAAAGGAAAAAGAAAAGAAACTGTGCTTGGATTAAATGGAATGTTAGATAACAGGGTTGGGAATTAAACTGGTTGCTAAAGCAGAAGATTGGCATGTGCTCCAGAAAACAACACAATATTTACTAAAAAACCTATCCTTGAAGGTCCAAATAGCACCATTTTTAGTAGTTAAACACAGCACACGGGTGTTCCCAGCAGTAGATTGGGTTAATAAATTGCTCATCCTAGTGCTGTGGGGCTATTACACAGTCCTGAGGATACCGTTGAACAGGAATGCATCTCACAAGCAAGGTGTTGACCTAGTACATATTCAGAAGCATTCATAGTGTATGATTTGATTTCTGAAAAGCTCAAAAGCAGTAAGTCCTCATCTGTTTTTTTCAGAAGTGAGGTATGATTATCTTTGACTGAAGGTAGTTATTTCAAGTGATCTGGAAGGAGTCTGCTGGCACCATGGCGATCTGGATATATATCCAGTTTGTGAAAATCCTCTGGGATTTATTCTCTCAATGTTCACTCTTTTCTATGTCTCTAGGATGGTCAGATAAAAATTTTCTTTAAAAAACCCCCAAACCACTACCAAAATATAAATCTATTGAGGCCATAAATAAAACATGAATACAAAACTATGGTTTGGATAGTATAACTTAAAAATGCAAAACTATGTCTTCTGCCTTGAATTAATCTATACACTTTCAATTACAAGTGGGGAGTTTAGATTTACAGAACAATTAACACTACCGCTGAAAAAATAAGCCTGGTTATTTATATTAATAAAAATTTTGATAAGAACTATATATGTTGCTTTCATATTATTTACTGCCCATTCATTTTATTTATTCCATTCCTATTATACAAGATGAAATGAATTATAAACTTGAAAACTAAACTCAAATCAACATTAGGAATAGTAAAAATGGAAGTATCTTTAAGCTCTTCTCTAGAAAGTTAATTTATGTATAAATTTTCATATAGTTGGTGCTGTGTGAAGTTATGAATGGAGATAAGGGATTTTTTCATATTTATACTCTTAATAACTGAAAAGTAACTATTCTCAGTTTTCTGGTGTTATAGTTTTGAACTATGTTAACAAAATTGCTCAGTTGCCTATTCAATAGGAGCCTTTCTTATTAGGGACTGAATTACGGTTATTCCGAGAAACCTACAGGAGGCATGGTTATCAGAATGGTCAGAGAAATTAAAATTCTGCCATGACTTAGGTGTTTTCTGTACCAAACCTGATAAGAAATCAGATTTTCCATATGATTTATTGTTATTTAATAAATATGCTCATTGTGAAAATTAGAAGAAAAACATTTGGATCAAATTTGGAAACATACACTATAAAAAATGAAAAAATTAGCTTATAATCTTGATTCTTAATAGGAAATTTTTTGTTTTAAATTTTAAAAGTATGCACTCTGAAAGATGTCATGGTCATAGGAATCAGGCAATCAAACACACAGGAGAACTTCTCGCCTGTCTCTCAAACAGAACTCTGTTAAATCACAACCTTGCCATAGAATCCATATGGGCAATATGAGAACAAGATAGCCAAAGGATACTGTTTTGTTTCATAGAGCTTCATATTTATGTCTTATTAATAAGTGGAAATGTACGTATTTGCAATTTTAGGGAAGACTTTTTAGACGTCATATGATTTCCTGGATATTAACTGTCTGGAATAGATTGTATTTAAAATAATCATAGGCAGGAAACACAAGTTCCACTTCTTTCAAATCAGAAAAACATGGATAATTTAGGTCGGGTATATATAACAGAAAACTCTAGTGTCTGTTTAATATTCCATAAATATTTAAAGCATATAAACTCCATGGAACAGGATAAATTATTTAGTAGAATATATTGAAATAAGATTAAGAACATGAAATCAGGAAACTAAAAACTTGGATAATATGTCAGGACTCCGTTTGATTAGATTTCAGAATAACTAAATAGGATACAAGACTATCTCTAGCCTTTTATAACCAACTTGGGAATAATAGCCCTAGAAAGCCATCTGGAAGAATGTGAAGCCTACTTCACCTATTATTCATGACAACAATAAGATCAGAGTTATAGCTGTCACCCAACGAAAGTTAATCTCCACCCCCCACATCTTGATTAAATTTCTTACATATATACACAATTAATGAAAGAGTACATGAATAGGTATCCTCTTTTCAAATTTGGCTTCTAAAAGATATTATCATTTTGTGCATTACTTCTATTTCTTCTTCCTTTGCTTTTGGGAGGTTTTAAATTATGAATTCAATTTCTCTCATCAATATAGTGTTATTCAGATTGTTCACGTATCCTATGCATTTCGCTAAATTTTGTTTCACGTAATTGGTTCATTTCATCCAAGTTATCAAATTTGTGGTCATAGAGTTGTTTGTAGCATCCTTTTTTAAAAAAATAGTTTTATGAAGGAGAGGAGTTATTGTACAATCATAAATGTATATAAAGTAACAATATGATATTCATATGTTCTTAAACTAGAATTACCCCCACATTGTTCATACCCCAGTCTCTCGATTCTTATTCTTAAGCGATATAAATGCTTAGATTTTGAATTTTCCAGAATTAAGTGATTGCATAAGTATTATTTGGATTCTCATGGGAGGAAAGATTATGTTACATTGCGGATTGTCTGCCTAGATCCCTCCCTCTTCTCCCTCCCTCTCCCCTCCTCCCACTCATCCCTCCCCATATACCTATGATTGCCCTAGATTAAGTGTTGCTACTCCTTTGCTGGGTCTAATAGATGAGTTTGTCTACCTTTCACCCAAGCCTGGGTTTAGCTCCAGCCTCCACAAATGAGTAAAAACATTTGACTTTTGAATTTGGCTAACTTTGCTTAGCATGATTTCTTCCATTGCCATCCATTTACCTTCAAAGGCTACAATATCATTGTTTCTAATTGCTGAGTAGAACTCCAGTTTTTAGACCCGTTCATTCAGTGAGGGGCTTCTGGGTTGGTTCCATAATTTAGCTCTTGCAAATTGAGCTGTAGCATCATTTTTTAAAGATATACCTTAAATATTTACAGCATCAGTAATGTACATCACCATTTTTTTCTTCTTTTTTAATCTTGGTAAGATTGGCAAAAGATTTATGAATTTTATTCGTTTATTTCCAAGAAAAACTTCTGGTTTCACTGATTTTTCAATCCATTAATTTCTACTCTTTTTCTTTTTGTTTTAGGCTCAATTTGTTCTTTTTGACTGTAAGACAAAACTTAGGTTTTTAAATTTTATATCTTAATTCACTTTAATATATAAATTTAAAGTTATAAATTTGCAGCTAAGTGCTACTTTCTTATTATCCCACAAATTTGAAAAAACTCTTATTTTCATTTATGTCAAAATAGTCTAACATATCTCTTTGACTCATGTATTATTTAGAAGTGGATAGCTTATTTTCCAGTTATCTTATGTTTTCTAGCTATCTTTATGCTGTATACTTTTTACATTAAACTCCTTAAGAGATTGCTTACAGTTATTTTAAATTCGTGGAGACACAGCATGGCTAGTTTTGTTTCTGGGTTTTAAGCTGCAAGATATTTGATGTTTCATGATATAGAATATCAAGGAAAACCCCAGAGCACTACCTCAGGATTGATGTCATCTTTGTCTCAGTATCAGGAATCCAACAAGGAAGTGTAATGAGGTGAATGAGGAGTGGCGAGAGAATTTTATCCAAATACCCTATGTCTGGGTTCATTTGTCTCTTCCTTTTGTGTGATACCCACTTTCTATACCTCTGTCACAACACAACAGGAGTTCAGTGAAGGATGTGGATATATTTTCTCTTCTGGAAGGGAATTTAATGGTACATATTATGATAAATTAAAAGTGAGTAACAGTGGACCATGGTGGCACATGACTATAATCCCTGTAACTTGGGAGGCTGAGGCAGGAGGATTACATATTCAAGGTCAGTCTCAACAGCTTAGGTCCCAAGTAACATAGTGAGACCTTGTCTCAAAATAAAAATAAATAGAAATAAAAAGGGCTGGAGATGTGGTTCAGTGGTTAAGTACCCTTGGATTCAATCCCTGGTATAAAACAACAATAACAACAAAAAAAAAAAAAAAAAGAGGAAAGTGAATAACACATACTCACATACTTGATTTTATGTTTCTCGCTCCTGAGTCTTGTTCTTTTGCACTTAATTCACAGATACTTCTTTTATGCCCAAACTTTGAGTCTCTAGTCCCTGAATTTTTTCAGATTTAGTTTAGATGTTTATGTTTATGAAATTATAACTAGAGTCAAGGTATTGAATATATTCACCCCCCTCTGCAGTGTTTGGTTCTTGACCATCTTTTGTCAGACTGATCACTAAGTACTTTATAGTTTAATATTAAAGCCATTTTTAAATATTTAATATTTAAATAGCATTTTTAAATAGCTATTTAAAGGTCATTTTTAAAGTTTAAAGTTTCAATTCTAATTTTCTTTGGCCAGAAGCTTCTTTTTTTTTTGACCCTGTGGTGGATAGACCCTCCAGAATATTAATTGAATAAAAGGGGCATTTGGAAACATTCTTGCTTTATTCCTGATCTTACATGGAAAACATTCAGAATTTCATCATTCTGTTAGATTTAGTTTTATTTGTGAAGACTTTTTTTTAATCAAATTGAATGTTCTTTTTGTTCCCAGATTGCAGTAAGAATACCATATCAAGAATATCATGAATGAATATTGCATTCTCTCAAATGCTTCTTTACAAACATTACAAAATTTAGACCATTTACATTTAATGTAATTATGGATACAGTTAGATTTAGATCTATCATTTTGCTAACTATTCTCCATTTATTTCTTCTTTCTTCTTATCTTTTCTCTCTAATTTTGGAATATTTTAGTTCCATTTCATGTATTTTCCATGTTTATTAGCTATAATGCTTTATTTTGCATTAAAGTGACTGTTTTAGTATTTAAAATATGTATTTTAATTTAAAACTACTTTTAAGTGATTTTGTATTTCTTCACATAAACTGTAAAAATTTGTGGTTTTGTGTTTCATTTCTGTTCTCTCTCATTTTATGCTAAGGTATTTTATCTGAAATGTATTGTTTTCATGCATGTTGTCTTTTACATATGTATAATTTCCATACTATATTACTGCTTTTCTTAAACTAATCTATTCTAAACATTTAAGCTTACATTTTAAAGAGTTTTTTGTTTGTTTGTTTGTTTTGCAATTCTTGGAATTGAATTCAGGGCCTTGCACATGTTAAGCACTCATTCTACCACTAAGTTTCATAGCTAAAATTGTATTAGATTTGCAGAGAAATTGAGACAATGGTAAAAAAATTTCTTATGCATCACTCACTTTCATTTCTTATTAACTTTTTACATCAATATGGTATGTTTGTTACAAGTTCTTGTATTTTCTGGTTTCCTCAATAATTTTTAGCTAGTGGTTTCCCTTTAGCTTTTACCGAGTGTCTCTCTATTGCAGGAAAACACTCATACTAACAGTGTGTTATCAATGTATTCCTGTTTTTTTGAGCAGCTCCTCATTTTCTACCACTATAAGATGCTCCAGGCTCACACTTTTTTGCCTCAGTCCTACACTTAGCCCCTTTGTGTGTGTGTGTGTGTGTGTGTGTGTGTGTGTGTGTGTGTGTGTGAATGGTATCTAAAACCAAGAGCTGAGTACTAGTTGTACTTTTTGCTGCTAGAATGTTATTGCTGCTAGGTCCTCTCAGCTGAAACAGAAAAGAAATGTGTGTACACACCCCAATCTGTGCATATATATGTATTTATAAATATTTCCATATGTAAATATCTGTATCTGTAGTAACATGAATTCTTACTGATGTCTTCAGTTACATTCTATAGCCACCTTTCCTTGATGACCTTTAAATTTGCATTTCATGGAAAAGGAAACTTATGTTCTGTTGCTCAGTTCCAGTATACTTGTACAGTGGTGTCAGAAGTGTTTTCCTGTACCTGGGTAGAAAATGACTTCATTGGCTAGAGCACAGTATTGTGTGAATATGCTTTTACCTTTTACCTTTTTTCTTACAGCCTCCATTCCTTTCCAGTTATTTTGGTTGGCACCTTATTCTCAACCTCTTGAGTGAGGTTGCTTCAAATACTTATAATATAGTCAGTTTCTCTTGACAAAGTCTACTTTTCTAGTCATCCCCTGTCCTAATAAATGACTTTAAAAAGACTTGCATACTTTTTGGCACAATCTTTGTGTTTTAAAGTTATATATGTTTTGCAAGTTCAAATTAATTTTTTATTATTTGAAATTATAGTTATAATAATGCCTTTAATGTCCCTGCTTGCAAACTCTAATATTTAATTCAGATCTGACTCTGTGTAGGTAAGTTAATTTCCTTCTCTTATGGGGCATTTTTTCCTTCTTTGTATTAGTGGTAATTTTTAATTGCTTTCTAGACAAAAATTTTTGTAGATTTTCTTTTCTTTCCTTCCTTGTTTCTTTTTCAAATATTCTTGAGCTGTTCCAGGATATAGTTAATTACTTGGAAACTGCTTAATCCCTCAGGGCTTCCTTTTAAGCCTTCTTAGTTGAGACCAGAGCAGTATTTTGTTAAATAGTTTTAACTGTGGAGGTAACTCTTCTCAACAGTTTACCTCTCCTCTGAGAATTATGAGATTCCCTGCTGTGTCTGGAGGAAACAGGCACTATTTCCAGCCTTACATGAGCAACTAGTGCTTTTCCTTCTAATCCTGTCTGGTGGTTCGTTCCTGACCTTGCGTAGTTCGCTCTTGTGTGTAATGAACAGTACCCTGATGAATACTCAAGGGAGACCGGCTTTGGATCTTCAGTCTTCTCTGTTTGCTAGTCTCTCCTCTCTGGCGCTCTGTTCCTGAACATCTATCTGCTCTATATTCTTAATTCTCTCTCTATTCTAAATTCAGTTTCTTTCTTTTTTTTTTTTAAGAGAGAAGGACAGTGGGGGAAGGGGGGGAGAGAATCAATTTTATTAGTTAGCTTTTCATGTGACTTTCCTTGCTCCGAGACTTCCTTGTGTACGTGGTGCTGGGTTTTCAACTTGCTTACTTGCGCGTGCCAGCAAGTGCTGTAACTGCTGAGCCACCGCTCCAGCTCGAAATTCAGTTTCTTGAGCTGAGAAAATTTAGTGGACTCTGCCAGATTTTCCTTCTCTGCTCCACTGCCAAGAATTTCTTTCATGCTGATAAGTGGGCAGATATAGGGGGTCCCTTCATGAAAAAGTGCCTTCTGTTTCAGAGATCTGTCTTTTTCAGCATGAGTCCTTTGGAATGAAGACAACCCCTTCACTCACTTTGTTCAATCTGTGTTGTTCCAGGTGTGAGGGTAAATCCAGTCATAGTTCCTCCATCCTGAAGCCATATGCCTGCTAGCCATTTAGCAGAACTTTCCCTTCTTAAGTTCTAGGATTGTTACCTGTCCGAACTTCCACTAGTAGCAGGTGGAAACGTTCTTGTAGGAAACTTGAACTCTCATTTTACTCATCTTTAAGCTCAAGAGACTTCATATAATTTCTGGATTACATCTCTATTCCGTGTTTGTATCTTTCTTACTTTTTGTTTCATTTATGTTTTGTTTCTTTTTTAATCTTTTTCTAAGAAATTGATGACCTCAGCGTGTTTACCCTAAATGTGTTTATCTTCTGCTATCTTATGCCGATATAATTATATTTCCAAAATACGTGCTTCTTCTATAATCAAAATTAGGTTCCCACAACTTTGTTCAGCAACATTTTTGGTTAACCTGGTATTTCAGAAAAAACTGTCCCTGTTTTTTTTTTTTAATCTGGTTTCTTCTTTTATGGGTGTCAAATCCTTTTGATTTTAAATTTATTATGAAATTTAAGTCAATTTGGCAATTTGCATTTAATTTCATGATATTGTAGACATCTGCAACTCAGACTGACCTGGACTAACTATAAATACATTGTAGAAATGCTCTTTGATAGTGCAATAGTTAAGAGGATTTTGGCTAACACCAATTGTTTGAACTTGTTAAGATGGATTAGAGATTAAAGTTTTTATTTTTGGTAACTGAGTGATATTAATATCATAATATCTTCACACAAAAGTACTGCTTAGAAATAAAGCCTGAGAGGGTCATGTGAGTTCTCAAGTTGCCACAGCTCATTTTTGCTGGTATTTTCCTTTTTTATTTTTAATTCCTTAGAATATAACCCCTTGCATAAAAGGGTAGAACAACTCTGCTGTTAATCTTATTAATTCTTTGTAAAGAGAAGTGAAGATTTCCTGATTTTTCTTACTTGATCTCTTTGTTTTTGTGGCTTCACATAGCTAAAAAAGAAAAGAAAAACCATTTGTTGAATTTCAAATTATTGTCTGATTTGTGCTCTACTATTATTTAATAGTTCTTAATATTGTAATAAGCTTCAATCTCAAGTTTTTAGTTAAGATCAGTAAAAAGAAATAAAATAAAACCTTCTTTTGTTAGTCCTTTCTTATAAACTTAACTTCAGGATTTTTCTTTCATTAAGTAATCTTTATTGATATTTTACCAAAAAGCATCATTTCACTATTTGTGAGTTGAATGGAAATAACTATTCTCAATATGTATTAGTTATTAAAAATACAAGTATTAAATTATCCTTGAAGCATTTTAACCTTGTGAGACAAAGTTGTTTGAAAATTTCCTTCAAATTATAAACAATAGGGGATACTAAGGCAGGTTAACCAAGAGTTTTCTGCTGTGGTTCTCTGTAACTGGGCTCTGCAGGATTTATAGACTCAAAAGATGATGTTAGATCTGAGAAAAATTGTGATGTCAGCAATAATAGAACTGCACATTTGAGATATGATGTTAATAAAAAGAAAAAACTCTGTACTGAGTGTTGATCAGGTACTTCCCTAGATCTTACTTAATTCCTCAGTTGCTTTAAACAAATTAAACCTATTTTCTGATTCTCATGTTGCTGTAAAAATATGAAATGTTTTATTTATTTAGCATTTCCACACTTTCATTAAAGATACGAGGATTTTTCAGAGTACAACAGCAAAAGAGTTCTCTTTTATGTTTTGAAGTCAGCAGAATATCAAAAGAATAGGAAAGAAACTTACAGTCTATCTCATTTGGAGCTCTGAAATTAGTTTTCTATACTCCATTCATTTGATTTTTTAAAAAGTAATCCTATATGTGTTCTCAAAAACATATATAGGTGTAGCAACCCTTAAAATTAATATGAAGTCCAAGGGAATTTCAGACAGAAAGGACTTAGGATGAAGATGTAACATAAGACAAAGTAAGGCTGTTTCACTTTTTCTTTGTCATCTCTAATAAGGTAGAAATTAGAGCAAGAATATAGATGGTTTTGAGCCCTGAAAGAAGGCTTTAATTTTTAAAAACCATTCTTTATTTGGTCTCATTGCATTTGTCCTCTGAATCAAAGTACTTCCCTGGTGATTTATCTACCTCTGAAACTATTCCTTGCGTCTTATCAGTTTCTTTTCTTATCACTATGTTTTAAAAATTTAGATCTTCCAAAGGTGTCATTTTTTTTTTAATCTTGTTTCTCTGGATATCCTGTACTTTAGGTTTTCACCCATTTCACTCTGTTCACATATTCATTCCAATGACATTGTTCACAGAATTAGAAAAAGTGGTCCTGAAATTCATTTGGAAAAATGAGAGACCCAGAATAGTCAAATCTTTCTCAAGAAAAATGAAGCTGGAGGCATCACAATACTAGATTCCAAGTTATCTACGGAGCTATAGTAACAAAAACAGCATGGTACTGGTTCCAAAACAGACATGAAGACCAGTGGAACAGAGTAGAAGACACTGAGACAAACCCACATAAATATTGTTACCTTGTACTCAACAATTGAGCCAAAAACATAAGTTGGAGGAAAGACAGCCTCTTTAACAAATGGTGCTAGGAAACCTAAAAATCCATATGTAGTAGAATGGAACATCTATCTCTCACTCTGCACAAAAGTCAGCTCAAAGTGGACCAAAGACTTAGGTATTAGGCCAAAAATCTAAAAAGAAGAAATGTACTAGAAGAAAACGTAGGCTCAACACTTCATTCCAAATTGCTTTGATTATTATGTCCCAGAAATAATGCCAAAGGCTGGCAATACAGATTTAGTCTTCTGATGTTATCCTTTCATTTAATGTTTAATAAGATGCCTAATGCTCCAATTCCAAATATTATGGGGAATTTAGCACCCTGCCTTAGGAGCTTCTTTACCTGTGTTTGTCTCTTAACTTGAATTCCTGCTCCAGTTGTTCTTTAAATATCCAGTCACTTCCTATAGCTAATGTTTTTCTTTCCATATTGCTTCACCCTCTGTGTGGCCTCTGCCCTCCATTTTGGTCTGTTAAGGTTCCAGTGACATGTCTGATGCATAAAATAGATTTTTATGGAAAGCTGAAAGAAAAAGAAATGTCATGAATCAATGTAGATGGGAAATTATTTAAAATTGTTATTAAATTGAAAATCAAATAAAACCTTGAAAGGTAAATGAAATATTCCAACTAAACTTACAAATTGCAATTGTTTTGCATATTTTGCCACCTGTAGGTGCAGCAAATTGCATGGGTCTGAAAGAAAAGTAGGGTGATATGTTTTCCCCTCCTTACTCTGCAGCTTCCATATCCATGATCCTTGATTACCAACAACTAGAGAACTAGGTGCCCTCTTCAATGTAACCTGAATGTTATTTTCTCTCATTGCTCATCAAGAGTATTTATATATTCATCTGGAGACTACAGCTTCTAGAAAGCAAAGGGGTAGAAACAAGGAGAGAATGGGTTATGATTCTATGCACTGTGTCCCAGGAGAAATATTGCTATTTACAGGAAAGTTGAACTGGGAGAAGAGCTCCTACATGACATGATGGGTTAATTTATAATATGCAACATATATGAAAACTAATATTCCCATAATACAGATGCTTTTATCATATGCATATTATATATACATATGAATGTCTTATTTCTTCTCTATGTAAACACTTCTTGCAATGTATTAGAAAGACAGGTGCAGGAATTAAGAAGATTCCACCTCAGATCATTTGAGGTCAAATAGCTCAGATGCTTCTTGGTGTCAAGCTTGCATCTTCCAGACTGTTCCCCTGATTTCCAGACCTACCTTCATCTTCTTGTAGGATGTGTTAGTGTAGCAAAGGCAACATGCCCAAAATGGAATTGCCTCATTCCAAATCTGTTCTGTTCTTGTATTTCTTGTTATTTTTGCTTTTTTACTAATGACTTCCTTTAATCATTTGGATCTGTATGAACTTCCTCCTGGTTGCCCTCACATCCAGAATTTTCCCTTCCTGAACCTTTTGAATCTGTATTCACAAAAATGTTCCAATTCATGCTCTTTCTTGCATTCCCGCTGTTACACCCTTGCCACACTAATTTTGTTTCTGGTGATATCTCATGGAAGCTATTAATAAACTTGTAACTATTTGGCACATCTCTAATCCCTTCCTTTTAGGCTTAAGATATGAAAGTAAAGAATCATGCTTTTTCCCCTAAAATCCTACAACCCTTTCTTCTCTCATTCTGAGTAAGGTTTTCATTTCTGTCTTCATATCTTTATTTAAATGCCACTCTTTAATTTACTTTTATGTTTTGTAAAAGTACATTAGAGTGGATGGCAACGTTTTGCTGATTTATTTACCTCTTTCTTTTCTTCCAAACTCAACCAGTCAAGTCCCTATTCATGATTTGGCTCAAGCCAGACCCTTTTGGAATTCTACTTCCTATATTCTACTCATCTACATATATCCAAATACTTGCAGTTCTTCAAGTCTTAAATCACATAATATTTCATCCAAGAAATCTCCTGCCAGAACTCATTTTTCTTTTTAGGAATGCATATAACATTTTATCTATAGTTATTCTCTTTTATTATAAATATTTGTGTCATTTCATTCTTATCAGATAGTGACTCTTAGCAGGAAAAGTGATTACATATAATATGTTCCAATATATATTTGTTAAATGAAAGAAAGTTATTGACATGGACAGCCCTAAATAGATATTTGGATTTCTGTATGAAAAGTTGACTGGAGAAAACAATTTGGATGCAGGGGCGGCTGGAGAATGCTCACTAGGCAACTCTGACCCCTCAGCCCTCCCCAGAATATTTATTGAGTTGAAACAGAGGGTTTCCAATCAGCATGATTTACTCAACATAGACTTTAGCAGGAAAGAATGCATCTGCACTTCTGAAAAACTCTCCCGAAAACAGGTATGGGCCATAAAACTTGTTTTTGTGAAACTAAAGGTTAATCAAAGGCAACTGTTATCTGGGGGGACAGAGAGGATCTGCAGGCATACTGAGGTGCATCTGCATGACTGCTTGATGGCACATCTCCTCCTGGTGTCCCATGATGCACTCCACCGGGCTGCCATTAGATTACCCTGGTGCTTTCAGGTCATGTCTACAACAAGTTATAAAATCGGCAAATATTAAAGATAAGGACCATTGTCGAGAGGTAATTCTTATCGTATGTAGTACAATTATTATTTTCATGCCCTTGTCAGTGAAACCATTTCTGTATTAATCAGGGCAGTCTGGAATATGCAGCAGTAACATATCAACTGCCAAATCTTGATGGCTTCAATAATCAGTGGATTATATTTTGCTTGTATCGCAGAGCGAGGTATCAAGGGAATTTGTACCCCTTTGCTATTTAGGATACTGGGTCAGTGGAGGCTCAATATCTGTAGTATTATGTTCACCCCCTAAAAAAATCTGTTTGTGTTTGTTAATAAATAATCGTTCTTTATTGTATACTAGAAACATGCTGAGAGCTTTGCATATCTTATTCTTAAAATTTTAGACTATTCCTCTTTAGTGGGTAAAGTATTAATATTATCATTTTATATATAAAATAATTGAAGCTAAGATGGGATGATAACCTTCCAAATTATCATCATTTGTGCAAGGTAAAGCTAGAATTTGATCCTCATTATTTGTGACTGTAGTCTCCAAACCATACTGAGTTTTCAGGTAAACTTTTAAAGGTACTTGCTAAGAGTACTTAGTTTGGTTCTTAACTTCCAGAATTTTATGTAACATTTGATTTTAAAGACTCTAACTGGTTAGCTAGTTTTAGAACTGAAATATAAAATGAGAAGGAAGATCTGGGACCTTCCATTTAAGATCTCGTTCACTTGATGAGACCCAAAAGGAATCGAAAAGTTTTAATTCATGGATTTTCAGAGGTGAATGAAAATGTATTCATGTGGGAAAAGGCTTTTGTTAGGAGCTCCTATCTTTGAAATTAGGAAGGCCAGGCAGTTACAAAACAACCTGTCATTAAAAGTTACACATTACTGCAAAAGTTCAAGACAACAACATTCTTCTAGCACTTCGCTTTTGGGGTCCCTAGATTACATGTAGTCTTGGTATTTTGACAGCTCTCCAAGAGAAATATGAGCTTCTTAATGACTAACTATGGAAAAAAGTTGGGAATTGGGGAGGCAAAGGAAAAATGAAGATGTGAACTTGAGAGAGAATTAAAGAATTCAGCATTTCATTTGCAGGATATTGTTCTTGGTTATAAAACCACTTTTAGCTTTTTAAGAAAATGAGATGGTTTTGACAGACATACCTACAGAAACTTTGCTTCTTGATCAAAAGAATAGAGGACCATCCAGTTGGTACTATTAAGAAAAATTCTGCATTTCAGTGAAGTATCTTGGGTTCATTTTGTGTTAAATGGTGTATTCAATTTCTTTTTCTCTGTTTAACCTAAGGGCCTTCTGCTTTACTATGAATAACTATTTTGGTTTAGTAGCTAACTGTATTATAAGTTTTTCTTTATGTTTTAGTATGCTTAAAATTAAAGAAGGAAATTCATTGATTTCTGGCTCTTATCTAAGCTGTGCATATTGCAACAAAGGTATGTCAAAAATATTGGTTTTTTTTTTTTTAGCTAAAAATGAGGACCTGTAAGATGTGTATTGAAGAGCTTATCTTTATTCTTTCATCTTTAGACTAAGTCATATTGAGACATATCTTAGAGTTGAAGGAGATTCAATAAACATGACGAAGCTTTGCATGTTTTTATTAAAGTGCTTAATAACTAAGAAAAAATTAGCTGGGAGCACTAGTCCATGCCTATAATCCCAGCGATTCAAGAGGCTGAGGCAAGAAATCACTAGTTTAAGGCCAGCCTCAGCAAGTTAGAGGCCCAAAGCAACTTAACAAGACCTTGTATCAAATTAAAAAATTAATAAACGGCTGGGGATGTGGCTCAGTTGTTAAATGCCTCTGGGTTCAATTGTTGAAAAAGAAAAAAGTCAGAATTTTGAAATATTGAAAGTTATGAAGGTATTAATCAAATTCTTACTATATGATATTTTCCTTTTGAGAAAGTAGTCATAGTTATTTACTTGGAATCTAATCCAGGAAACTTCCCAGGTACCAGGCTTTTCAACATGTACAAAGGACAGTGATTAGTTAGCCACAGTGACAGCAGGGATTGTTCTCTATGAACTTCTTAAGGGAAGAATCAGTAATTTAATTTACTTTCCAACACTCCAGGAATTTTTAAAGCTGGTTTTAAGACCTTAATGTATGATTTCATGTTCAGCTTCATGAAACAGCAGAAATATACACATAATTTGGTACCTTTTCAAACATTCAGTTGCAGGGGATAGAATAGAAGGCCAAAGTTGTTGTTGGATTATCAAAATGGCCTATGTGCAGAAAAATCTGAGAATCACTGAAATATTTTCTTGCTTTTGTTGTTAAATATGAGGTAAACTGGAATAAATGACCTGAAAGTCAAATTGAGAGCAGAGACACGATGTTATGGTCCACCATGTTTGGAAAAGAGCACTTCAGTGACTGATTTGTGTAGGAAATGTTACGCATTTGAGTTTGGCTAATATTTGGACAAAGGAAGTGGACAGAGGGCAGAGCAGATTAAGGGACACATGTGGATACATATGGGTATATTTGGGGGACAATGAATTTTTCTTTGTCTCTACATTATAAGAAAGTGTACAATTGAATGTACACTTGACAAGCAGTTCAGAACCATATTCTTTTTTTCTTACAGTCACTAATTCACATTCTTATCAAAATATAACTATGGTGCAGTGTGTTGTGAGTTCTTAATCTTTCAAGTTAACAGTGGGACACAGCATCATAGATTAGGAAAAGAATCTGAGCATAGGAAAAAAGAATTATGTTCATTTATAGATACTTAACATGTAATGTTTGTGAGCAACAAATAACTCACCTGTGAACAAAGGTTGATAGCAGTATTTTCTCTTTCCACATTACACTGGAACTGCTGTGAAGATCAAACTCAATTACATAATAACACCTTTAAAATTTGTAATACAATATATGTTACTATAAATAGCGTATTCAAAATCGTCTTATACCATTTCGTGCTAACTTTGATTTGGGAGGATTTTTTACATTTAGAAAGCCTTAGAAGCATAATCCCTAAAAGAAATTCTGTACAAAATATTGCTGTTACCCTCGAGAAGAAGAGCTATTTTTCCAGAATATTCTTAAATGTCTTACATATGGACACCAAAGAAACCCTAAATTTTTACTGCGAGGATTGACTGAACGTAGATCTGTCTCACATCATGAAACGGCACTGATTTCTTTAAAATTAGTATGGCTGTATATAAATTCACTGTTACTCTATATTATTTTCAAATAAAACCTGGTTAATTGGGCAGTTTTCAAAATGATACATCACAGATATGGAAGCTGTAAAACTCATTTTGTATTCAATGTCACTTTATGCATTATATTTTGTTTCTTCATTTTCCAGAATCCATAGAAAAACTGTTCAATTTCTTTATGAATATTAAAAATATCAGCTTTTTGACCCCCTTTTTAATAAAGGGGTATCATATTTCATGTTTATATGTAGTTGTCATTTAGCATGCATATGAAAGGCTGCCCCTCTTTAAAGTGTTTTAGGTGATTGAACACGTCAACAGCGTGCTGTAGAATTGTGCTGGCCCTTTAATGTTCTTGTTTCTGTTGTCATGGAAATAAGATTTTCAAGTAGGTTTGTCTGCTGTGCTTTGCTTTTTATAGACTCATTTCAAGTTGGTTTTGGACAAGCATCCTTATCCTTCAAATAAAAACACTGATCTTTAATTTACCTTCTTCTTCAATGTTTTTCCCAGTAGGATATCTTAAAACCCTGAGCGGGAGGGGTAGGGGTTGGCAGTGTTAGACTTTGAAACATATGCATTATATATATATACTTAGCTATTAAGTCTAAAAACAAAGGTTTTTTAAAAAAAATTATAATAAAAATACAGGCTCTGATTGTAATTTCAAACTTTTTTTTTTTTTTTTTAAAGAGAGGGAAAGTGAGAGAGAGTATCAATTTCATTTTTTCATCTGGTCTTTGTTTCTCTGATACTTAGCTGCATATGTGGAGCTGGGGTTCCAACCTGGGTCCTTGCACATGCCAAGCAAGTGCTCCATCCACTGAGCCACCTCACCGGCCCTCAAACTTTTAAAATGTATATTATTCTCAAATAATTATTAGCCATATTATTACAGTTGCAATTTATATGTGAAAACATTTTGGAACATAAATAGAATCAATAACTACTCATGTTGTTTACTAAAATTCCTGAACGTGGTGTACATATTGCTTCATGAATCAGCAATTACTTATCTCTACAATTGACTGCTACAGAGACACTAGTTGGATTAGATTCTGTGGATCTGAAAGGTCCCCTCAAAAGTCCATGTATTAAAGTGCTATTGGAAGGTGGAGGAGCCTGAAGAAATGGGGCCTAGTGGGAGGTCTTAGGTCTGGGAGGTGATTATGCAATGCTGATCTCTTCCTTTTTCTCTCTGCTTGATCCCCTGGTCCCTGCCATGGAATGCTGCCTCAGGATAGTCTCAAAGGCAACAGTCATGAAACTGTGGACTGAAACCTTTGCAACTGTGGACCAAAGTAAAACTTTCATTCATTCTAATAAAATGGTTATCCTGGGTATTGATTGACAGCGTGAAAGCTGTAACAGTAATGATTCCTGGGTTCTCAAATCAGGTATTTTCCAGTGTGCTGGAAAATTTATCACAGGTTAGGCTTATTGTTAATGATGAAAATTTCTTCTTTCTGTCTATAGTGAGTTGTTGCTATAAACATCTTCTAGTATCTAGCACCAAAGCTATTTTGTTGGAAATGTATTTCTTCTTGGTGAACTGGCCCGAAGAATCTCATTACTGATGAACTGCACTGTGATGGCTCTAATTTAAATATCAGTTGCCTTTCTTCTTTCTATAGGAGTTATAATTTTAATTTTTAATTTAGTTGCCTTAAAATTTATTGTGGAACAGTAATATTAGCATCATTTATTGATACTTTAGATAAATTGGTGTTATCTGTTGAGACAATCAAAAAATAAAGAGACTTTTTGAAATTATAAGAAAAGCTAAATGGGAATCAATAATGATTATTAAGTGTTTTACTAGAAATCTGGTGTTCAAGACTGGTCTTGTCCCACCTACGCTTTTGATGTTGTATCTGTTTCTGCTCAACCTGTTTCCCAATTAAAAAAAAAAAGTTGTGATGTTGTGTTTGTTTTCTTACTTTTTATTTGAAAGCATTCCTTCTATATTCAGAATACAAGCTCATTATCAAATAATGCAAGTATTACTCTTAGTCTCACGGTGCCTTGACTTTAGATTTTAATAGTGTCTTTCAAAAAGGCCATGTTTTTGTTTTTGATGACATTAAAATATTTTCTCCGGGTTTTATTTTTTATGTAAATGATTTTAAAATATTAATAAAGTAGAATATTTTGACTTCTGTTCTTGCTTGCGGAATATTAGTCACAGTAATGCTTCTCTCATTCAGGCAACAAAGTCATATCCATGTTTCATTTCAGCATTCCTTTGATTCTAATCATTTGTTTTTCTCTTATTCATCAGATCATTTTAGTGTATAATGTGAAATTCTTTTCCAAACGGCTGGCTTGCACAAATACAATCTATTTAGAAGTCCAGCTTTTTAAAAGAGGCTTTCCATATTTATGTGATCTTGAGAAAGCTTAAATGAAAAACATTAGCAGCATGAAGGTCAAATTAAGATCATATATTAAGATCAATGTTGAGATCAAACAAGATCAAAGGTAAAGATTGAATTAGGATCAAATATTAAGATTAGCTTAAGCTAGTGGAAAATAGCTCCTTAAGCAGCTGATTCTTTTTATTGGTAGTGAAACCAGACCTATTGTCATATATAGATGCACAACTTTACCCATTGAGACACCATATCCATCATTCACATGAAGTTTTCCTAAATGTCCAGTAGGGAGTAATAGGTTGAATGTTTATGGTGATATAGTGACAGTTTAATTATATTTGTTTGTAATTGTTTTTGCTTCATTAAGAGTGAATTGCTAATTCTGTGGCAAGGAACTAGCATTTAGTACAGTAGACAGAAAAATAAAAGTTACAACATTCCTTTTTAAGAACAGTAAAATTTATGTGATTTAGTGTGATTTTTTTACCTCTAATTTTTTTTTTCCAAGGTAATTGGAAACATGAGTTTTCTTTCAAAGGTAAAAAGCATGTGAGAGAAGCAGGTTTCTTCTCAGTGGATTTAGGTATGAGGGAGCAGAAGCAAGAGGTCAGTTTTGAAAATGTCAACATGAGATGCCTATAGAATATTAATGAAGCTCTTTGGTGGAAGTCTGGTGTTCAAAGACATTATTTCTTCTAACGCAAAGGAAAACAAGTTTGGTAAATCATAAAAGTCATTGCACTAGGTTACAATGTAATGTGTATCTGCAATTTGTGATAATTTTCAAGTCTAAACAACCTTACTGTCTGAAGCTTAGATGATGGTATGATGCTCAGTTCTATATTTTTATGGGGAAAATGGAATAATTGCACATTGAATGCTGAATTAAGAACTATTTGTTTTTTTTTCTTTATTTCCCTCAATTGCTTTTCTTGGAAAACACAGAACAGATGATGTAAGTCATTATTAGAAGACTGTGTGTGTATGTGTGTGTGTGTGCATGTACTTTTAACCCGCACTATTGAATGGCTATTCTTTGATGGAGATTTTGCTGAGTGATTTGTAGAATCAAAGCACACAAAACTGGTGATTATTCAAGAGCAGGTTTTTCCCCCCAACAGTTGTACCATCACCATGCTTTGGTTATAGGTTGAATAGCTACTCTTTTATTCTTGGCATGAATTTGAACCTTAGAAAAGTTCTTGAATTAAAATACACAGGAGAGATTTCTGAGTTTATCATCTAGCAATACAGATATGGGCACAAATAATTGTCTAATATGTGCTAAACAAAATAATTGAATGTTAGCTGGGTGCAGTAGCAGCAGTTCTCCAGCTACATAGGAGGCTGGGGCAGGACAATTGTTTGAGCTCTGGAGCTAAATACCAGACTGGGCAGCATAATGATACTTTATTTCAAAATAAATACACAAATAACATAAAAATCAAGTGCTCTATGTGGTAGAGAGGAATCATTAATTCTTATTTCTTCAAACAAGCTCTTCTTATCTGTTTCCTTTGATAGCAGCTCCTTTTCAGTACTTAGGCTGAAAACTCATGTCATTCTCAACTCCTCTTTCCTATACACTGCACAGGCACTCTTAGGAAATTCTTCTAGTATGACTGCTGTAGTTTTAATGTGATTTGTCCCTCAAATGTTCATCTGCTGAAAATATGGTCTCCCATTTGGCGGTATTAAAAGATCATGAAATCTTTAAGAGATGGGGCCTAGTGAGAGGTCATTAGGTCATTACTATCCCCTGTGGGAAGGTGTAACACGGGTGTCTTGGAGTGAATTCTCTGGAGACTGTTTTGTTATAAAGATCCAATCTAGCTCTTGGCCGTTTGGCTTCCAGTGTCACCGTGTAATCTCACCCACTCACACTTGCTCCCATCATTAGGCCTTCTGTCTGTGATGTTAGGCAGAAGATCCTCATTAGAGTTACCAGGTACGGCTGCCATGCTCCTGGACCTTCCAAACTGTGAGGTGAATGAACCACTTTTCTTTATAAAGAAATTTATGAAGTAGTTTGTTATAGGAACAGAAAAGAGACAAATATAATGACCTACACAATATTGCCAGAACTTGACTCTCACTAACCACCTACTCTTGATTTTGCCCAATATCATATCTCTTCTAGTAGGTTTTCTCCCCTCTGCCTTTGCTCCTTGCAGTCCACTCTCAAGAGAGTAGCCTGATATATTAATTTCCCATTGCTGCAACAAATTCCCACCAAATTGGTAGCTTAAAACTTTGGCTAGAAGTCAGCAAGGGGTATCAATGGGATGAAATCAGGGTGTGGGCAGGTTGATTCCTTCGGGAGGTTCTAGGACAGAATCTATTCTGTTACCTTATCCACTTTCTAAAGGTTACTTGGATTTCTTGGTGCACACACTCTTCCTTAATGTTTGAAGCCAACAGTTGAACTCCACCCCCCACCTCGCCTGTTTTCTCACCTCTGCCTCTAATGTCATATGTCTACCCCTGAGTTTGATTCCTCTGTCTTCCTCTGAGGAGGTAACCTGTGATTACACTGGACTCACCTTGATAATCCAAGACAATCTTCCCATCTCAAGATCCTTTAACTGAATTATGTCTGCAAAATCCCTTTAGCAAGAGGATCACAAGTTCAAGGACAGCCTCAGCAATTTAGAGGGACCCTGCCTCAAAATAAAAAATAAAAAGGGGCTGAGGATGTAAGTCAGTGACAAGGCACCCCTGGGTTCAATTCCAAGTACTGCAAAGAAGAATAAATAATTACTACTAATAATAATAAACAAAACAAAGTTGGCAGAGCTAACATCAACCGAACTTTCTGAATGACTGTGTGGGAAGTTGGTCCTGCCAAATATTTCACCTTGCCAATTCTGTAACAAAAGCAAAAAATCAGCTTCTATTATGTTTGATTAATTTTATGTTTTATGTTTTGGGATCTTTTTGTTACAATTAGTTTTCCTTAACCAATAATCATATTATTTAAGAATGGTGCTCTTGTGGTATACAAATCTGTTAAGTTAGTTGTAACTAAATAATTATTAAACTAAGATTTAAAATAACTTTCTATAACAAAATTAATAATTGTATAAATTAGCCAGCACAGAAAGAGAAATAAATTCATAATCCTTCCTTAAATGTCTAGTTTCTGTTAATATCTTATATATATATATATATATGTGTGTGTGTGTGTGTGTGTGTGTGTGTGTGTGTGTATGCATCATTCTGTCTTTGCTATGGATATATGATTAAATAGAAGTTGGATTTTGTAATATTTTTGTATCTTAACACTTTGTTACTATGTAAATCTGCAACCCCTATTGTTCAAATTCAACCAAATATTTATCTCTCTCTCTCTCTCTCTCTCTCACACACACACACACACACACACTCTTAGATACTTATATGTGTTTATATGATCATGTTAACTAAAGGAAGTTAAAATACGCTTACCAGGATTAACATTGGTCTTTGTGTGGATAGTGGGGATGGGAATACAGAGAAATAGAGATTACTCATTGCAAATATATTTTTATGTCTTATCCCCCCAATTTTCTTATTTAGTAGCTTCTGGGGTCTGTATTTGCTTACAAGCTTCCCAGATGATTCAGATATAAAGCAAGGTTTATCAGATGATCTCTGATTTCTCAAGACAGCCATATTCTTAAAGGGAGTAAGTTATTTTCAAGAAATTTAGTGTATCAAAGCTGACAAGAGTAAGTAAATTTACACTATGAGATAAAATTAATGTTTCCTAATCATTTAAATGGGTCCTGATGAATGATATTCTCACATGCTGTTTATCTAATGGAGTGTTCTCAAGCATAAACTCTGTAGCTATGGTTTACTGGAGTAAACAGACTTGGCAAGTTTTAACAAGTACCCAAGAAAATTTGATATTGTTTTGTAGCACTGTGTTAGCAATGCCAGTGGGGGAGAGGGGGACACTATGGGGTCCCATTGTGAGCTCAACAGGAGGACATGGAGTGACAGATGAAAGAAGGAAGAGCTAAGGTACCAGGAAGGGTACCATGTGGCCTGCTCATGGGCTTGTGAGCCTGTCTGAAATATAAAGGGATGAAAGGAAATACTCTTACAAGCAAGCCACTTTTATGCTTCTTAATTCTTTCTCTTTGGGAGAGAGACCCAATGTAAGATTCATGAGAACTTCACTAAAACGCAGAAGGGATGCATTTATTTTAATAGTAGTCATGGTAATAATAATTCTAAAATGTATTATAATTCTTATTTTTATGATTCAGGTTCTCTCAGCTCCTGTCAGTGAAAACTCATAAGCAGTATTTTTTTCTTTTAAATTCTTGTTATGGGAAAAGTTCGCAGGTGAGAGAATGCTGATAGTTTAATCCATTCCATTCCGGATTACAGATATAATGGAGACATTGTGTATGTACTGGAGCAAAGTGAGTTTGCAGTACAATTTCAATACAAAAGGAGTAAAGAAGGAAAAGGCAAGCTGTGAAGGTCAGAGCCACACATGATTGTAAATATGCTAGCAGACTGCTTGCTTGAGTAGGAGGACTGAGAATTCTGCACCCTTTCTCACTTTTTTAAGATTTTGTAATCATCCAAGCAAACAAACAAGCCAAGAATAGAAAAAAGAAAATCTAAAAAAAGCAGTTGAACAATTCTGAGGCATGGTAGAGTCTTTCGTCCTTTTGCCTAAGCCCAAACTTGCCCTTCCCTCGCACTGGGCTGGATGCCAGAACTGAGGCATAGGCATGGGGACATTCTATAGCAGATTTTCCCTTTCTTTGTGAAAGCCAGGCCATCATTTTCAGATTAAAGTCCTGACAAATACAGAGTTGGAGTAAATCTTAGCACTTCTCGGTTGAGTAGTCAGCAGCCTTTTGGCAGCATTAAATCTGTTTTCCTCCGAAGGTGGAAAAGGTATCAGGCTCACATTTCCCAAGTAGGGCAGCTACACAAAACCCAGTAGGACCAGCTTTTACTGAAGGATAATTGCTCAAAGAGTCTGCATTGCAGCATTTCTCTCAAAGGACCTAGGGACCTTCTAGCCCAGTTTCTTCAAATTATAATTCAAGAAATAGTGGTCTGAATTTTGCTGGCTAATTATCTTTCTGTTCTTTCCTCAGCCCTGGCAACTGCTTCTTGGTTTAATGTACTAGATGTAGCCGTTTTGAGATGTCCGTTAGGGCCACCAATCGGTTGATACTGGGGCTTGGGCAAAAAGTTCAGATGGCCACAATGAAACACACTTTTGGCTATGAGTCATTGATGATCAAAGCATACTGCTTAATCTTTTGTTTTTTTGTCCCTTAATTTCTTTATTGTTAAATGGGAAAATAATACATCTTAATTTCTCTGTTGAGAACAATTTGAAGCTAAATTAGACTAGACTAAAAATGTTTATCTGTTTGCATGTTCATACCTTGTCTCATTTGAAAAGAGCGATCTATTGGATACATATGAAAGCATAAAAGATTAAACATTGTTTTATGGCTGGACTAAGGATGTGGTAAAGGGATGTCAACTGGAGCAGCATTGCACTGAGTCTCTTCGTATTTGCACAGAGATCTGCAGGTGCTTAGAAGCAGAGGTGGGGAGAGGGGCCTTTCCTAGCTGTGCCTGAGGTCCTGTCACCTTTTATTTGCTGCAATTTTTGGAACTGATCCTCTGCCTTTTTTCCGGTTCCCTTTCTTCATTATTTCAATTGGTTTCTTTAATTCTACTCCTCTCCCACCCCTACAGGAGTCTTTATCTATACCAATAGTTTTAACCAGAATTTCTCACGGTAGTTCTTTTTGCCCTTTTGCTAAATGACTATCCAGAGTGGATATTTATCATTGACTACCCAGTTCCTCCTGTATTTTGGGAAAGCAGCCCTGTTGTCTTTGGGGGAAATGCTCTTCCCAACCAGTCCTCTTACCAATAATCAATAGGTACAATTTTTCTTCTTGGTGCTATTTTGAGGTATGAATATTAGCAGTAGACAGTTGTTGAGTCATATTCCCTCTAGGTGGAAAAGTCTGGAAAAAAGTGATGGTTCCATAATACAGAAATAGTATTTTTCTTCTCATCTTTAGGAGCAGGCTTTCTTGAGACCCAGGAACTTCTGTCATGACCTATCCCACTTTGTGGGTATGCACTAGGAAATTCTTGCTTTGCTACAAACTAGCTACAGTTGGGTTTCAAAAAGGCTGGAGCAATATACCATGTGTACCATTTATAACTTGATACACACACACACACACACACACGCATATATGTATATATACACACACACACAAATTTAACCTTTAAAAAAGTACATGTTTTTGGAAGTTGTAAAATAAATATCAAGACAAAAACAGTCTAGAGTCTGTAAAGTATGTTAAAAGTTTGTAGGGAAATGAAATAATACGAATATTTAATATTTCTTTCCTCTTGATCTAGTTACCATGACTTCCTTCTCCTAGAACCTAATCAGCCTACACTCTTGGAGGGCAAACATGTTTCATTCTTTTTTGTGTTGGTATTACCTAGCACAATACATGGTAAAAACTATATTTATAGTTTTGAATAGACATAAACATAATCTGTTGCCTAAAAAAAGGCTGGGTATATCCAGGTATTTTATGTTATATTATGCACCACACTCTTTTCTTATATACTCCTTGTCTTTATGAAGACTTTCCCTTTTACTGTAAGATAACTTATCTAAGACTTGGAAGCAATTATTGTCTTATTTAGTTGAGGTTGAGGTTTATATCTCAAATACTTTAAAAACATTAAGATTAGGAATAAATTTGTCATCAGTGGGGCTAGAATAACACTGTCTTATTTATTTGTTACTTAATGAATTGCTGAACTGCTGAGTTCTTTTAGAAAGAGATTAGACAGCCTGATTTTACAGGGAAAAGGTAGAGAAAGAATTGGCAATCAGACAAAAAACCAATGGGGCTTTAATTTAGACATGGGAGTACCCATGAAGGTACTTTCAGTGTTGAGAAATCAAGTAGAATTAAGATGGTAAAATGGCTCTGAAAAAGTACTATTTTATGTATGTGCTATTTACTCAAAATTTCCAGAATTAACGTCAGTATACTGTACCAAAACATGCACAACCATGTTTATAGCAGCACAATTTACAATAGCCAAATTGTGGAACTGGCCTAGGTGTTCATTAACGATGAATGAATAATTTGGTGCATGTTATACACTTGTAATCCGAGTGACTCAGGAGGCTGAGGCAGGAGGATCACGAGTTCAAAGCCAGCCTCAGCAACTTAGCAATGTCCTAAGCAACTTAGAAAGACCCTGTCTCAAAATTTCAAAATAAAAATACTGAAGTGCTCCTGGGTTCAATTCCCAGTATCAAAAAAAAAAATTAATATATATATATATATATATATATATGTACACACATGTATACACACACACAAATACATATATACAGACACACATAAAGAATAATGAAATAATTATGTTATTTGCAGAAATGGATGGAACTGGAGAGAATTCTTGTTGAGCAAATTAAACCAGACTCAGAAAGTCAAGAAGGTTATATGTTCTCTCTCCTATGCAGAAGCTAGAGAGAAAAAATAAAAAAGAGACTCCCTGAAAATAGAAGGAGACCAGTAGAATACAGGAAAGGGATTGGGAAGGGAGCAGGCATGAGGAAAGTATTGGGGACTGAGATTGTTTAGATTGTATTATGTGCATGTGTGAATGTATCATAGTGAATCCCACTAGTATGTATAATCATAGTGCACCCACTAAAAAAAAATAAAAATGGATAAAAGGTGTGGGGTATAGACATAAACTGTCTGCTTTGAATCTCACCTCTACTACCTATTGGCTATACAATTTTGGTGAAATCACTTAAATCCTTTGTGTCTCACTATTGGTATAAGTGGAGATAATAATTGTGCCTACCTAACAGAGTTGTGAAAATTAGTTGTGATGATATATGTCACGTTTTTAGAACAGTCCCTGTCACATAAAAAGGGCTGATATAGCGTCAGTGACTATTATCAGCATCATCATTATTTTTACATAAACTGTGGGCTCTGTAGCTATAATAATAAAGTTACAAACAGTATTTATGTGTCTAGCAAATGTGATACAATAAACATGCCTAAATCTAATGTTGTGAAGTTCAGCTCAAATCGGACCATGGTGTTGAACACGACCTCACTAGTGTTTAATGATCATTAAAAATAAAAGAGTGGTTTTAATTTTTGTAACTAACTCATGGGTGCTAAATTCACACGGACAACTCAATTGTCAGTGCCCAGGTTTAAATCTTTCTTGGCCCTCCTGCCTCTACCTGTCTGTAACCATATTTATTCTCTCTCCCTCCCTCTGAGGTCCTGGCCCTCCTCTCCCTGCCTCTAGCCAAAAGCAGGCTACCTATAAGCCCCTGGAAATGGACATGCACTTCATGCGGGGATAAGCACCATGGCTGGATACTGGACTTAGTTAGCTCTCCTTTGCCCAGATCAAGACAATGACAAGAAGTTGATCGTTTAATATTTAATATCAAGGTTAATAAGTTTTCAATAAAGTGATATAAGGGATCATTCCAGTCTGGTTTAATTAGACCTTGTTTGAGGTAGATTTGGATTTAGTTTTATAGGAACTTTCCACATTCTCAAAGAATAATGACAAGTTATTACTTAATGGACTATGCCGATAGTTTGTCTGTAATAATGTTACTAAAACCTCCACAAGCAAAAACTGAAAACTGCTAAAAACTCTCCACTACCAGCTCTCCAGGTAAAATAGTAATTAAAAACACATTTTCACTTAGGATCCAACTATACCACTGACTTTTCTCTTTCATCCATTTTAATATTTGATTTAACTTTTTATATTATACTTTCCCCACCATGGAGTACAATAACATTTTTCACCATACTTTGTTCTAAAATTAATCTATTAAATAATTTTCAACTTGAAACAGTCTCCCTCTTGATATGATTGTGCTTTATTACTGAAATAGATCAAATTCATTTTTAATTTTTTATATGCACAAGAAGTTTGACATTCTTTCCAAATTTAAAAATTGAAAGTAATTTTAATGGTGGTATTAAACAAAAAATACTATTTTGCATTCTATTTATATAAACCACACACTGTATCACTAAAAGATAAAGTTTAATAAATAAATGGTCCCTGACTTAGGATGTTTTCACTTATAGTATTTTTGACGTCATAATGGTTCAAAAGTGATATGCATTCAGTAGAAAACATACTTTGCTTTAAAAAAAAGAGAGGGAGAGTGAGAGAGAGAGAAGGAGAAAGAGAAAGAGAGAATCAATTTTATTTAGTTTTTCATCTGGTTTTCGTTGTTCTGTCACATAGTTGTGTATGTGGTGCTAAGGATTGAACTAGGGATACTGCTGAGCCACCACTCCAGCCCCCACACTTTGATTTTGATTTTTTTTTTTTGGTACTAGGAATTGAGCCCAGGATTGATCAACCAATGAGTCACATCTCCAGCCATTTTTATTTTTTATTTTAATTCACAGTCTCACTAAGTTGCTTAGAGTCTCATTAAATTGCTGAGTCTGGTTTCGAGCTTTCAATCCTCCTTCCTCAGCCTCCTGAGCCTCTGGGATTATGGTGTGTGCCACTGTGCCCAGTTTTAAATTTTAAATTTTTATCTTTACCCAAGCTAATGATTGGCAGCAATATGCATCTCTGTCAAGTGTGTGATTAGGAAGGGAAATAACTAATATGCTACTGTGTACTGTGTTGCTAAGCTGTAATGTTCCGGAGGGTCAGTGTATTAACAACATTTTTTAATTACTATGCTTTCAGCAATAAGTTCAGTTGGACATTACCCTATTGCAAATTGAGGGGTATCTGTGATTGAAATTTTCCTTACAAATACTGACTTCTCATGAGCAATTTAAAGTACTTTCTTAAAACTCCTAGTTTGTATTGATAATTCATAAGGTCTGAGTCCTGCTGTTCTTTTTATAATTATTGTATTTGTTATTGCTTTTAGTCTAGTGAATTTCAAAGACTCATCAACAAATTTGGGATTTGGAAA
>PVKS010024871.1:0-30566 GCA_004027875.1 Aplodontia rufa | reverse complement strand
CAAATGGATGGAGATGGATAGAATTATGCTTAGTGAAGTCACCCAATCTCAGAGACTCAAGGGCTGAATGGTTTCTCTCATCTGTTGGTGCTAGCATATATGGGGAAGCAGTAGGACTGATGGCTAACCTAACAAAACTGCAAATTGAATGACTTTCAGAGTAATAGGGGGGATGGCTCTCTAGGATACTTGGAGGTGTAGGGAGGGGGTTGGGGAGGGGAGAGGGTATATGAAGAACTCATAGGAGTCTGGAGATTGGGAAGATGGGGGAACCATCCCAGAAGCCCATGTCATTCCTCCAGGAACTACCCATTTAACGCATGAGTTCTTCTGGGGGAAACTGCAATAGGTAAAATCTAAGGTGGTTATCCATGATCTGGCTTTTCCCCTCGATAACAAAGTTTATATCCATTGATTGCTAATGTTTTGATAATGTTTCCCCCTCAACTGTACTTCTATATACTTCTAATAAAAAAAAATCTCAATTTTTATAAGAAGTATAATTAAGCTTTTAAAAATTTTTAAAAATACATGATTGTGTTGTCCTTTTGAAAGTACATGGGAATATATTTTTACCTGTCAATTCCCATCTGGAAATTCTAATTTTCAAAATGGAGTTGAGATCTTAAGATGTGATATCATTTTGAAGCCACAGTGACCTTTCATCATCATAGCATACATTTTCTCATTGATTTTTTTTGCCCTATTTACAATTCTCTTCCTCCAAACAGGCCATATCTGTCACGGTAATCAGTCAGTACTCTGCCTTATATCTGCCAAAGTTTTCTTGTCAAACTCATAATAAAATGCACTCCATAAGTTGATTTATGGGAGTCTACATGATCCAGTTCCTGGATGTCATGTTCATAACCTCCTCAAACAATTTCTTTTTTGGTTGCTTTATTTTAGCCATGGCTGCCTCGGTCTCATAAAGTATATATTGTTCCATGAAATGTACATAGTTTAGGTGAAAATGTAAATGCAAAATGCATATAAAATTTCAAATACATAGGGAAAAAATCTCATTAATAACTTTTGCATAAAATGCATATTTAAATCATTCCATTCTGTGCTAAATAAAAGTATGCAATGAAGATTAAGTTAATGTTTTTAATATCTTATTTGTAAAGTCACCACTAGAATATTTAAAAAAATACATATGTGTCTCATAGTTGTGGCTTACATTTTATTTTTCCTGGATAGTGATATATTAAAGGATAAAAAATAATAACCAAACCATTAAATAAGCAATTATATTGTGTAAGAAAATAGTGTGATATGCATAATTGAGATGTATCTTTGGAAAAAATCTCTTCCTTGCTCCTAAATTTTTGCTGTTATTTCTCCATTGTTGGATTCTTTGATTGCACAATTTTATATGAAATCAAATCTTGACACCAGAGAATGAGGAGCGCAAAGTATAATGTCAGCTCTGAGCAAGGATAAATAGGGAAGATAAATGCTCAGTGGTTGTTGAGTAGAATTGATTTTAAAAGAGCAAGTTTAAGAAATTTAGGGGAAATATCAAAGAATAATATGATGGAGTTATCTTTACATCTTGTACATGTATACTTTTCTCATATTACTCAAAAATATTTAGATTAAATTTCCGCTTTGGAAATTCCTCCAAATAGTGGATTAGGATCTGGGAAAAATTAATAAAAGCACTGAGATATTATTAGAGAGACTACCAGAGGGAATGCCTGAGAAAAGGTGGTGCATGTTCTGATTTTGTATCTTTGTCATTGTCAAAATGCTGTCCATTCCGAAAATATATCATACAACATGGCAAATATTATTTCATCAGATTATTATTTATTTCTCTTTTTTTATTTTTTTGCCTGAGGCACAAATAATTCTGCCAATGTGAACATGTAAGTTTGAAGGACATACAGTGCTTATTTAGTAATTAACCTCATTTGAAAACAATTGTACATGATTAATAAATTTTGAAGTTTTTTATAGACTCATTTTGTGATTATTAGTTTTAAGGCAGGGCCATTGAACATAACCAATGATTACTTTCCTTGGTTCTATGACATAACTGAATATTTTAAGTTCCTTTAAGAATTCTTCTTTTTATTTTTTTAGAAGTAATTTTAATGTAGTTTTTCATGTGACTTTCATTCCTCCAACACTTGGTTGTGTAGGTAGTTCTGGGTTTGAACCTATGTACCTATGCATGCCAGGCAAGCACTATAATCACTTAGCCACTGCTACAGCCCCATTAAGTTCCTTTTAGAATTTACTTAATCTTGGGGCTGGAGCAGTGGCTCAGTGGTTACAGCACTTGCCTGGCATGTGTGAGGACCTTGGTTTGAATCCCAGCACACATACATAATAAAGTGTCAGAGCAATGAAAGTAACATGAAAAACTAAATAAAATTGATTCTCTCTCTCCCACTGTCCCTCTCTCTCTTAAAAAAAAAGAATTTACTTAATCTGGTCTTATCACTGTTCAGTCAATTATCAAAGTTTTGAAATTGTGACCAATGAACAGAATCTTATATGATAGCTTTGGGGAGAGCATCTAAGACAATTACAAACAACGTAAAACTCACAATTTCCTTATGATTTTTATCATTATGCATTACTCAAAAGAAAGTTGCTATTGATTTATAAATAGCAATGAAAGTATTCTATCACATTGTATGCTAAATATTATCTGTCATTTATTGATTTACTGTATTCTCAATATATCCATGGTTAACTTTAATATTATTTATTTATTCATTTATTCATTTTTCCTTCCACAAACTCATTATATTATTCCTAGAGAAGAAAGTACTAGAGTCAGTGACTAACTTCTCTCTACACAACAAACAGTAAGAATCTCACTGAAGTTTCACAACTGCAGTAGTTAGGTGGAAATTATTTTGAAACTATAAAGGAAACTGATTAGAAAAGAGGCTAAGTAACACAGTTCAACACAAGCATGTAATGGTGAGTAGCAGCAACAGTAAGTAACCGGGCTTTGATGACCCATGTACCAGACACATTCCTAAGAGGTTTACATCTATGATCCTCCTAAGACTTTAAAATATTATTCTAATATCATTGCCATTTTCAAAAAAAAGAAATCAAGGAAAAGGAGACCCATGGGAAAGCCAGAATTATAACTTAAAATTACCTTTACCAAAGCCTGTGCTTTTAACCAAATATTCTAATTTGTAACAGCTAGTGTGAAATAACCTTGGCTTCCAGAATTCATACTTTGTTAGTGCCCCTCCTATTTCGAATCTGACCTGATCCTATTAATCACCACATGCAGAAGTAGTGGTGGAGGTGTTTCTATAAGAGATCTGAATCTTGCTTGTACTTTTGTGAGTCTTGACATGCCATATATAGTGTCTAACTACCCTGCAGGAGAAACTGTAGAAAGAATATTGAAAGGTCACATGTGGAAAGAGAATCCATGGGGGCAAACAGGGAGAAAGACCCAGCTGTTAAGGTATGCCTACTATCTATTGAGAAAGCATTATTTGTCAAACATTTTTAAAAAGTTTAATCATTTACTCATTGGTAAAGATTTAATTCTGTTTTACAAATGGGGACTAGGAGAGGACAGGTAACTTGCACAAATCCTTTTAGTGAGTAAGTAGCAAAATCTGGATTTGAACTCAAGTCTAAATGTGAATCTAAGACACCTTAGAATTAAAGTTTAGAAAGTTAATTTCATGTATGTGGCAAAATTGTAAAGTTTTAAGAAAGAGCTAACAGGAGAGATTGGCTACATATGAGAAATTGTGAAAATAAGAAAAATTAACTTAGAATGAGTTAGGTGGACTTAAGACATCTGAGTTTGGCTAGTAGCCTAAATGGATGTAAGAAGAAAATCCAAAGAGCAACTGTGGAAGTGAGTGAAAAGTCCTGAATGGATTATCTGTACGGTGGGAAGGACTATCAACCAGGCAGGAGTCTTTAAATCAAGGTCACAAATATTATAAAATGTATTATCTTCAAATATGAACAAATTGTCATTACATAACAAAACTAGAGTTGGAGAATGTGTGGTTGTATATGAAAATTCATCAATGTTTCCCCCACCTGGATTCTTATTGCATTGGATGAAACTATAAGCACCTGCTCATTCAGTAAGTAGTTATTGAAAATTTACCATGGAAAAGCCACGGTGCAGGCTGATACAGACCTAGCAGTAAGACAGATGTGTTTCTTTTCATCAGTGAATTTATAGCCAGGTAGAGAACAGCAGTAAAAAGTATAAATACATTAAAATTAAAAATAGTGGCTGAATGTATAAATTGAATTAGAAGCAAGTAGTTATATGAAGAATTATGTAAAAGATCATTTTATATTAAGTATCTTAAAATGTTTTTCCTGGGTAGGTAATTACTCTGAAATCTGGAAGCCTGAAAAGAAGCAGCTGCATCAGGCTTTACGAGAAGACTTGGACAAAGTTACTGAGGAAGAAAAAAACTCTTGCTGAGTTTGAGGACCTAAAGAGTCAAGATGAGTGGAACAACGTGAGATACAAAAAGAAGAGTTTAGTGAGTTTAGTGAAATGTTCAAAAATAATTTAGGCAAACAATAGTCTCTAAAAGATTGTAAGAAAGAAGTGATCCAATTCACATAGAATTAAAATAAACACCACCACCCTCCTCAAGCTACTCATCAGAAAATGATTGAGGTGGGAGGAATAGAGTAGGAGTTACAGTAGGAGAAGGAGATAAGAGAGGTTAGAGAGGACAAAGCCTGATTGAAAGAGTAGTAACCAGGAGAACGGAGGCCAAAGCATTTCTTAAATAAAAGCTAAAGATGTAGACTATCATCTTCAGTCACATCATTTGAATATTTACAATATAAATCAAGAACCTCACGAACTTATTCCAATTAGAAAAGTTGTGTAATTTGAATTTTAAAATAAATTAATAGATAAATGCAGTTTATTTGCTGCCTTAATTCTTTAGAGTATACAGAGAATACCATAAATAAAACATTTAACATCTTTTAGTATTATAAATACTAAAGCTATTGCATCAGAAACATGGAAAGAGTATTCTTTGGAACGTACATTTTAAGATACAATCAAAGATTTTTAAAACTTTACTTAGATTGTAAACTTATCTTTACAGGCTGAATAACAACATCAGATTGGAATGAAATCATTCTATGAATTTAAACATTTTATAATCTTGGTAAAATTCTAGAACTGTTCAGTATTGCCTAATTTTTCATTTAAAAATATTCTTTAGCATATTTTGTTCAGTTATTCCTGCAATCCTATTTACTTTAAGCATTATGACTGTTCATGATCAATTTTTCTCCTTAATAAACATCCTTATAATAAGAAAGAGGCTTTAAAAGCTGGGTAGCACTTTCCATTTATTATTCTCATCAGAATGAAGGTGGTGGAATGCCCCTCTATTCTCATTAGAGACCCAGCTGAGTCTGTTGAACTTACATGGTGGGGACAATCTGAGCCTGATGAAATGCTTCAACTTCCAGTTAGTGAAATTTTGTTCAATCAATATAAAGTGCTGAGGTGACACATCCTGCTTTAAATTGTGCAGGGTAGTTGACTATGATAGTCAATGTCAAAGTAGTACAATGATGTATTTAAGTTTGAAAATGCCTTACCAATTTTAAGTGCTATAAATTTACCTTTTGTGAGTGATAATTGTAAGTTTGACTTTACAGAAGTTTGGCAGAGTCTCACCATAGTTCCAGCAAATATTAAGAGTGAGTTGTGTTTCTTTTTAATGGTTTATTTCAGTGAAATCTTTTCAGCCTTCTCAAGCAAGAAAGTAGATAAATTGGGTAACTCTTTTATATGTGTAAAAACGTGTTCAATTTCATATGAATAAAGATAAAAGTTGAGAAAAAAAGGAAAGAGATCTTGTTTAACATATCCGAAAAAAGTTTAAATGAATATTTTGTTTTATTGCAGGGCAGTCAGTCTAAATTCTGAGATAATTTAAATCAAAGGTTTTATCTCTGAAGTAAAAGTAACTCTTAAATACTGTCAAAACCATCTCTATAATAAACCCTAATAAAATGTGTGCTTTATGCATTGCTATTTATTTTTCCCCAGCAACATTGGGCTTTTGGGTGACATATGTGCAGCTCCCTAAACATCTTTAAATAGGAGAGGAATTTCAGAACAACACAGGACAGACCTGGCCAAGCTAACTCTGGGACCTTTTGGGATTCAATCAATCTGGATTGAAAAATCTTAGGGGAAAAATAATTGGGTCTGTACTGAACACGTATAATTTTTCTTATCAGTATTTCCTAAACAGTACCATATAACAACTATTTATATATCAATACTGTTGCAGGTAATATAGCTTATTTAGAAAAGATTTAAAACATATGGGCGCATGTACATATTTTATATTTATTTTATACAAGGAGCTTGAGCCTCAGCAGATATTAATATTTGAAGAGTGGGGGAGGCAGTTTCCTAGAACCAATCTCCTAAGGATCAGAGGGACAATTGTGTAATTTTAATCATGATTTTTTTTAAAAACTTCAAAATTAAACCAATTTAATGCCATATTGTATTGGTATATAGTAAGTCAATATATAATTTTAAATAAATGTAGCCTTCTACTAAAAATATTAACCCAAAGTTTCTCTCTTTACATATAGGTTCTATAACATCTTGACTTCCGTTCTGTTTATACAGATTGAGCAATGTCAGGTGTTAGAACAAGAAAAGTGCTGTTATTTCTTTGACATTCTTGATCTTATTAAATTGGTTCTATCTTTAACACTTATAAATAGCAAAAATGAGGCTTTAGAGAGGCTAAGTAAATTGCCCAAGATCAGTCTTAAATTATACCAAAGAAAGTCCCTCAAACTTTTGCCTTGAGAATCTAGCAGAAACTTTAAAAAATAAAAGAATACTTTTCTTTCCAAAATAATGTTTTCAATGTATATTTAAAAAATAGAAACACAGCAACAGCAATGTTTTTTTTCCATTTGATTGTGTGCTGTGCTAATGAAGACATCTGTGCATAAAGATTAATATTATTTCCTACAGGTCACTGCTGCAGATTTAGCCATATATCATGAGATTTTTATTAGTGATTTCAAATCATATATTTTTAAATACAAAAGATTCTAATGTCATTTTTATCCCTTTGGAAAATCATATATGAGCAAGAATATCTGACTAAAGAATACAAAATATTTCAAAAATATTATTTCCAATATGTTATCAATTAAGCATTCTAGACAGACTTTACCTTGGGTAATCACTGCATTAGGAGAAGCTTTTGAATTCCTCGAATGACTGACAGTGATTTCTACTATGTTTTACAGCTTTGAAATATGAGGTAAATGCCTGAGTAAACACTGTAATGCAACACAAGGTACATTACATTTTCTTACTGCAAATTTGATTTCTTCTTTTATCATGCAATAACTATTGTTTTTTTTTCCAGACAAGAAAGCCAGTAGGTAATTCTATTTCAATTATACTAGAGAAAAGGAAAAACACCAGGGCTGAAAAGTGGAATTTACATTTTCTTACCAAAGTCACCAATTGATTTCCATTTTCTGAGTTTAAATAAACAAATTCTGAGAGAAACAGTGAGACATTCCCATTATCATTGTTACGTCTCTCATTGTTTCATTTCTTCTCATTAATGGTGTGTCCATGACTCACTTGAAATTACATTATTTCATTTGAAATTATGCACTTGTTTTGCTGATAACTAAATATTCCATTGCCCAGTGTCAAAACTTACATTCCAAGTCCTGATGTGAATTGATTCAGTCTAAAAGCAAATCAGTTTTGAGGAGCTCACATTTTTATTTTCTGATGTCTACCCAAGGTTTTGACATCCCATTTACGTGTCTGATAATTTAACATTTTAAGTGCATTTATTCCTTACACACAAAAATATCACAAAGATATAACTATGTGCCACTGTTTGATTAGTTAGTATCTATAATTCCATTGTTCACTGGCAGTATCCTAAATGTCATTGGGAACAGACTTAGAAAACAAATTGAGAAGCACAACTATTTCTAGCTCTCATTTTTTGAAATTAAACACTCTTCCCTACTAGTGTGACTTGACTTCTTTAGCTATAATTTAAAAGATCCTAGGTAAAATATCTTATTGGTCTCAGTGTAGCCAAACTAACCCAACCCATAAACAAATCATGATGTTTAGATGTACATTGCAACCACATGTGAACCATGTTCAGAGAGAAGTATATTCCTCTGAAGAATGAAAAAAAAAATGCTGGGCTAGCACTTCTTGATCAGGCAAGACTTTTTAAAGATCCAAATGACAAAATCTTCCTTCAGAAAGATATCAGGGGTAAATGAACAGAGGAGGGAGATGGACACATTGACTTTTAAAATTGTCGAAGAATAAATATCACAGGCTGTGGTATAGCTTGATACAAGTTCCAAATAATGCCACCCTGCCTTATATCAACTTACATCTCTTCCATTCATCGCTCATCCAATTCACTGAACTTTAAGGTATAATTCTGTGTTCCAATGGTAGCATGTGACCCAGATCTTTCCTACGGTCACCATCAAAATCAGTGGGGAAGAGGAGACTCTTCAGTTTATTATTCTCATAAAATGTCTCAAGAATCCTCTTCCTCTTTTGGGTCACATGTGCATGACTAAAGAAATCAACCTGGCCTAAAAAATGTAGCGTTCACCTTGGTTTTTGTCTGTGCCATCTGTAACATTTGGGATTACCATCGTGGTCCTTAACCAAAATAAAAAAGTATATATGCCACACTGCCATCATTAGAAAGTCAGTGGCAGCTGATCCTCCAGTTCACACATGTTCTTCTTATGTAAGCATATTAAATATGCCTATTTTCTTAATTCAGTGATCCCACATATATGCTTACATTTATTTGCCTCTCTCAGCAAAAGATCTCATACTTCTACTAAATCCAGATGCAAATCTGAGGCCCCAGAGTATTTTAAATGACTTTTTGTTGGGTCACAATGGTTAATAATGAGTTAACTTGTAACATATAAAATAAATATAATTGAAAGAGAGCCAAAAATGTAATACTGACAAAAGAAATAGATTCTATTGAGAAAGTGAAGATGGAAAAGCAACACAGAGCAAAACATGATTGAATTAAATTTAATAGTTTTGCTCAAACTGCTTGAATATGATGCTTAATTTCAATAAAGCAATACATTATTGCCACCTTGAACTTTGCGTTGAACCTTATTTATAAGTACTTTTGTTTGCATAAGAACTCAGTTTCTGGTGTATCTTTTTTGGTTGAAATATTACCAATTTTTGTTAAATTGTTTGCATTCATACATTTAACTTGAGAGAGTATCATTAAGACTTTCAGGTAATATTTTATGCATCTTTAGGAAAATATCAAAATTCCTTTTATTTATTTAGCTAAATTATCTATAATATTCATCTTTTGCAATTTATGATCATTGTGTACACAAAAACATGACTTCTGATCATGATTTTGTAATGATTCCACATTTACACTCTAAAGTTAGGACCAACTGTATAAACAGAAAAAAAACTGAATTCATAAAAAGAAGTTCACTTTGCTCTGCCTGGAGCAAGTTCCCAGGCTCTAAAACATACCTCTGTTCAGTTTCCACTTCTGGGGTTTCTGAAATATAAATCTTTATACAACATTTTAATGCCTTAAGAGAACAAACAACATGCTGTTGCAGGGAAAATCATAACTATCATAAGGAAGTGCTAGTTAGACCACGCAGTGAAGTTCAGGTTTAATGATTAAAAGTTGACTTTGACACTTCCCACTCACCATATTCTACAAAAAATCAAAAATGGTTCTTTGGAGTGTGTGTGTGTGCGCGTGTGTGTGTTCATCATTTTATTTTGTTGTGTTGTAGTTTTGGAAAGACCAAATGATTAAATTGTAGACTAGCATAACTTTTGTTTTCTTATTTCCTTCAATAAATAGCACCAATGTTATAAGAAGTATTTTTCTTTTTCTTTTTTTTTTTTTTTCATTCTTGGAGTTCTCCATAGAAATACAATTAGGAACAGACATTTTGAATTTTGTTCATATAAAACATGAAAATTTGATCTGATTTCTGCCAATACTAATGCACATACACTATATGTCAGAAAAACGAAGAATAAGCATGGGATCTATTTCTGAGAAGAAAACAGGCATTTGTTCCAAAATTCATCTACAGATACTTGAATAAAATATAGCAAGGACTGATTTCAGTGAAATTGGAATGCAAGACAAATAAACATTGAAAATTAAATTAGAATAATTGATATTTGTCTAAAGTTCACAGAATTTCTGAGTCCCCTATATCAAGATTATTGTTTATTACAGCATTGACAGTGCCCATAGTTAAATCTGTTTATTTGAGAAATTTAATGTTGATCTAGAAGAAATGTTTGCTGGATTAAATAAAGACAAATTTTGTACAAAGCATTTCCTTCTTTTTGAATAAGCCCAAAGTCTGAAATAACTATGTTAATTGTAATTGGATTTAATCAACCTAAATTATATTTTATAGTAATAAAATGTGAAGTATACTTTTGAATATTTTAGAACCAATTTTGGTGTCTTGGCTTTTTATTTCAGGATAATAAATAAGGCAGTACATTCATTGGAAATTTATATTCATATGTGATTTTTATTGCTCACCTTATAGTAAAGACAGGTTATGTGTTTTTGTTCAACCATATTTTCCTTCTCTTTCTTCCCTTTTGTGTGTTGTTTCAACAATACAGTCAAGGCAAGAAATGACATTTATGTGGGATTTGATAACTGCCTCATAATTTGTAATGGTAGCATTGTAGAAAATTCTCAAAGTGTCTACATTTAAATATTTTACCAGACAAGCCCTCAATCCCTATGTAAAGGTATACGGATTTCTGCCTACAAGAAAATAAATGTTTCTAGTAGTTTACATTCTAAAAACCCTGGATAACTCTTCTTTCATACTGTGTTTTGCTAATCAACTTTAAGAGAGAATTACTAAAAATACTGGAGAAATAATTTATTCAGGCAGTTGAAAAATTTTGCCCTATATACCACTTTCTTTGTCGTCCTAAGGTGTCATTCCTGTTTTTACTCATCAGTTCTTGTGTTTTCCAGCTGAGAATTAATCAAAGTCCTTTAGTTATTCAATAATTTGCAGGCACTTCTAAATGATAGTAAAAAGAAAATTAAGTGGTACAGATATTTCTGCAGCTCTACAGCTAGATATAATACATATAATTATACATATGAACATATATTTATATTTTATATATATAATATGAATGAATGAAATGGTAGAGCAGGAAGATAGATAAATTTGTTTAGATTTCAGGAAAAGTTCAGGGTTTATAATGTATAAAAGGGCATTTTAAGCAATTTGCTGAATGAGATCATCCAAAGAATGAGACTATTAAGAGAAATGAAAAGAATATTAGACCGAGTTCCAGATTCATTGATTAAAAACAGTAAAAGGAAGTATCAAAAATAAATTAAACACAATTATTTCACACAAAAGCACTATCATTGTCAGCAGTTTATAAGTGTCTAGAAAAACCAATGTAATATCCACTCTGGCCTTCCATCTCAGAATCAAATATAGACAACGCATCCAGCAAAATGAAGTAAGCCATTGCACTTCATGCTGCAAAGATAAGGTCAAAGAGTTTTCCATTGGTTTTAGTGATGAATTTTTCATTAATGACTTTGATGGAGATGATTTTCTTGGTGTTTAGGAATCATGAGAATTTGTTCAGGAGACAGGAGAAAAATGTTGACAGATGTTTAAGATACAGTAATTCTTACAAGAAATTTTGCCACATGAAGGAGCACATGAATAGTCGTTAAACAAGGATATGAGACTATGGAGGTACTTTTTTTTTTTTTTTGTATCAGCAATTAAACCCAGGGGCACTTAACCACTGAGCAATACCACAGCCCCCTTTTCTATTTGTATTTTTATTTTGAGATAGGGTCTCACTAAGTTGTTTAGGGCCTTGCTAGTTTGCTGGCACTGGTCATGAACTTGTGAGCCTCCTTCCTCAGCCTCCCAAGTTGCTGGAATTACAGAAATACACCACTGTGCCTGAATTGAAGGTACTCTTAAGAAGAAATATATTGTGGGTTGTACTGAAAATTTGTCTTAAATTCTGTTTTCTGTTTGTTTTTCTTCTTGTTTTGTTCTTTGGAAATGTTATTTTCATCATAGACATAAGCACATTTATATTGTTTTGTTTTTAATTTCTAGAGCATATTAAATACTATGTTTCTAATTTGCCAATGGTTGGAAATTTTTATTTCCCATCTATTTGTAGTAAGAGACACTCTTTAAATACCTAAAGTTGGGAAATAAATTTGATTATAAAATAATAATTCCTAATTATTTACTTGCTGTTTCAAACAAAATTAGTACATACAGATACCCTGTTATTTTCCCCATAAGGTCTGTTTTCCTCTGTAATTTGAATAGAAATGTTACATATTTTTTACTTTTTTTTTTAGTTAGATTTAATTGGAGGAAAAATATTCAGGAAGAAATGTCCTACACAAAAACAACAGCAATAAATGAATAATGTCTGTCCTGGCTGATGTTACATAAACAGAAAATGTGCTCAGTTATATTAGTATTCTTTTAAATACGTAAAACACTGAATTCTTGTAAATTTTACTTACCTGAGCATTTTTTCCCCTTAGAAATGAACCTAACAGTTCTTCGGGTGTGTTCTAACACTCACAAAAACAATGTATTCAATGTTTGTAAATAATATATAAAAGTTGAATTTGGACAAACATATGGAAGTTGATTTAAACAAATCCCTTTAAGCAAATAAATATCATTGCCTGGCAGTTTGATGGTTTTCACCTCTTATTGACTGAAGAATTGCTTTCAGCTTTTCCTATTAAATTTTAAGATGAATTAATTACAGTAAAACTTGAACTTTCCAAAAGTTCTGTTTACACTCTTTGAAGTATAAAACCTTAAGTCAATGCTTTCCCACTTGTGCATTCAAAAAGGCACCATTTGTTGTTGGGAATAACTGAATGTTATTTTTCTTTTGAAACTCTATTTCTCAAATGCCTGCTGTCCATATATTCTCTCTTCTGATACTTGCCCAATGTAATACTAAAAGTCAAGAGTATAACTAGTAACATTCTGCTCATTAGCTCTAGCACAAGTCTCCTGTAGATCTTCTTTCCCTAAAGCAGGTGAAGATTTAAAAATAATATTTTGTTGTTGGAAAAGAAACCTCAGGCAAGAGCTTCCCTGGGGAAATACATTCAGTCTTGATTATTCGTTCTAAGAAGCATATCCAACATTTACATCTATTGTCTGAGGCATGTTTTTGTTTTGTTTACTTGTGATGTTTTGCTTTGCTTTTTAAAAACAAAGGCACCTGGGAGAAAAATATGGCCATTGGAAAAACAAATGTCAATTGGACTCACAATAAACAATAAAATCATTAGAAAAGATTCCTCTTAAAAATTCCTAGATTAAAGGAAATCATTATTTTCCTTTAATCTAGTACCCAATATTGTTATTAATACAAGTTTTTTGTTTCAAATTGATTGTTCAAAATCTGCTGATTTTAAATGTGTTTCTTTGTCGGTGTTTTGATTTTGTGTATAATTTCAATATTATGAGCAGATCAGCCTAGTTGACATGTAAGAGTCCAGAATGGTTAAATTCTCTCAGACAAAAGCTGCTTTCACATCTGCATAGCAGAAATAAAGATTTGAGAATAAAGATTCCTTTTGGGAGTTGATGATGTTTAACTTTCAAGATCATTATTAAAAATTATTAATATTAATATTGGTTTTAAAATATTAATATTAAAGAGAAGAGCAGACTTTAAGTCTATTTTATTAGCATTTTAAAGAAATTTCTGTATGACTAACTGTAACTAATACCTTAAGTTCCTAAGAGAAATGGAATTTGATTCTGGTTTCCACATTAGGATACTTTGGTTTTAACAATAGAGAGAAAAGATTGCAAAAAGTGGGAGAACATGCACATGATTACAAATAGTTCACCCTGATTTTAAATTACCCTAAATGAAATTGATATAATAAAACACATAGCTGTATTCACTTAATGTATGTTGACTCTGATTACATGTATTCTTTTGCTTTTATCTATTTTCAAATATTAAGAAAAATATTTATGAAAATTTTATTTTTCATATTTCAGAGAGAAAAATATTTTGACAACAACTTAATAATTGAAATGCAAACAAGCTTCACTAGTAATATTTCATGCTTTTTAATTATATAGAATACATATAATAAGAAAATTGAGTTAAACTTAACAGTGAAATAATGTAAAAGTAACCAATATAAGTAGATTAAATGTGATACAATAATTATTATTCATCTTTATGAAAGGACTCAATAGATATTTGAAATAAACTGTAATAAAATTAAGTTTCTTTACTCATTTTCTTCATAATCACCATCATCATGCATCTATAGTTATTTCTATTATAACTCAATACCAACTTTCATTCTATGATCATATGCTGGAACTAAGAAAAGAAGGTGCCAGGTCTCACAAAATGGAAGGATTCAGACTGAGAACAGAAATATAAAAAAGAGGAAGAAGGATAGAGTGATTAGGAGCTCAAACTCTGGAGTGACTGCTTAAATTTGAATCCAGGATCTCCTAATTTTAAGCTTTCCGGTCCTACGGTATTTAACTTCTCATCTGTAACATTTGGGCACTGTTAATTGTATTTGCCTCACAGGTTGCTGTAGCATGAACTAAGCTAAGTGCAAGGCATTTAGATTAACACTCACATAAGTGTGACTTTTGCTTTAGGTTTGGGGGAAAAGATAGCATGAATCAAATTTATGTCATAACAGTGCCATCACTTCTGTAAGGTGTCAGTTTACTGTGTCTAAAAAACTTATCTTTTCTGACTTGTTAACATCCACATGTATTTGTTGTATAATCTTAAAGCAGTTCATTTCATTCATTTCAGCATACCTCGTTGTATTATCATATGTGATACTTTTTGTATATTTATGTATTTACACTCAATGTTTAGACATTTATGAAGAATAGTTGAATCTAGATTCTGGTGTTAGTGGGCTTGTTGCTATCTACACTGAACTGAATTTTATGAGAAGATTCTTAAAAAGTATGTACTGGGAGTCATGCTTAAGTGATGCATATGCTGCTCAATATGGTAAATATAAGATCCATTGAAAGTCCATGAGTCATTAAAGTGAGAAAATTCTTTACTCTGAAGAGGTTGAACTTTTACTGCAATTATCCTAAAGCTCTGGCATTTTGTGTTTATTGATATATTGCTTTAAAGGTGCTAAATTTATTGACAGCTTCAGTTTTTTACTTCAAATAGGGAGAGGAAAAACTAAATAATAATCAAGTAGGTTGATCAAAATAATTGATTTTTAACATATAATCTGCTAGTTTTACATATGAGGGACTAATCAATGTGGTCAAATAGTACCAGAGAAGAGAATTTCAATATTTCACTCATTATCATTTTCCATATTATTGGATTTCGTACATATAAGAGATGAAATTTATTTTTGCCCCATGCACATGCATTGATTAAGTTAAGATATTTTTGTGTGTTGGTTATCTCAGTACCCACAATAACGTTTGAGGTAGACTCTGTGATTGACTCAAGAACTGTACAATGTATCTTATTGTATATGATTTTTCCACATGTATTCTGACTACAACATAAACTATTTGAGAATTGAGATCCTGATGTAAATCTAATCAATCTTTGTCTTGTGTAGTGCTAACAAGCAAATATGTATTACTGGATGGAAATAATAAATTTAATAAAGAGAACTAAATAAAATTTTTTAAATACTTAAAAATACTTAAAGGAATGGCATGCAATTTAAAGTTCAGGGTAAAATGCTAAATGTGTTGAAGTAAAAAAGATTCATAGTTTATTTGTTAACAAATTAGTTCAGATATTCTTTTTTTTTTCTTTTTTGTACCAGGACTTGAACCCAGGGACATTTACTACTGAGCCACATCCCCAGCCCATTTTTAAAATTTATTTCTTTTGAGACAGGGCCTCACTAATTTGCTTAGGGCCTTGCTAAGTTGCTGATGCTGGCTTTGAAATTGTTACGCTCCTGCCTCAGCCTCCTCAGCCACTGGTAATACAGGCATGTACCACCACACCCAGTCTGAAATATTCTTAACAGTTCAAGTTATTTTGAAAATATACATTACTTTAAGTATTTTTTAAATTAATAGCATAAAACTCAAATATCACTTTTGGATATGGAATATAAATTTGCATACAAACAACTGTATCACAACAGTCTTATGATTACTTATTCCAATAGGAGAGAACAGTTGCCTCTAGCAACTCCTATGAAATTATAGCCTGGATATCTGTATCCTACTGAGAATACAACACATATTTTTTTATGTGTGGGGCTGGAAATTGAACCCAGAGCTTCATGCATGTGAAACAAGCATTCTACCATGGATCCACATTCCTAGCAAAAATATATAAATTTTTGACCAAAAAAAGTACTTTAAAAAATTTAAGTTGACAAGTGCATTTTTAACCCATTAAATCCCAATTTTCAATTCTGCAAACATAATGAATATTCAAATATTTTTCTGAAGTTACCATAGGAGTTAAATACATCACTCATTTAAGTTTTTAACGGGTGTTCCACATTTGGGATGTTGGGACAAAATGGATTAAAATAATAATATTGGGTTGGGATGTAGCTCAATGTTAGAACACTTCTGTGGCATATACCAGGCCCTGAGTTCTGACCCCAACACTGCAAAATACATCAGAAGGCATTTTACCTCTTATATATTTAAAGAAATTAATTTTTAAAAATCTACCATATAAAATATATGTTATTTACATATATTGCAATTATTTTCCCATATGAATAGTATCTGAAAAAATACATACACATATATGTGTGTACATAAATATATATATATATATATTTCTAGCAAGACAATAAATAAATTTTGGTTTCATTGCCATCATATCTTCCTTACATTTAAAGGGTTAATTAAGAGAGAATATGAGTAAGTTTTCTGCAAAAGCTTTTATTTAGACTATATAGGAGACATAAACTATTACATATGATATTCTACCATCTTATTATACTTATGTTACAGAAATGAGAGGAACTAGTGATTATTTGCTCTTATAACTCTAAAATGAAAATCTGAATCTTAAGTGGTAATTAAGAAAACCAAAACTACATTTTAAACAAAGCATCTGTTATTTGGGTATACCATTTTCCCTTTTCTTTTGTGAAGAATAGCCTTGAATTTAATTGTACATTTAAATTGCACATCATTCCTTTTGGAACTGCTAAATTATTCCTCTAATTCTCTTTGTATTTCTCTTCATTTTTATCCAAACTAATTTTCAGCAATACATTATTACTGATTCTGTAATTAAAATATTTTTGTTTCTCCTTGAACAGGGCTAAATAGCTTATGCCTCATTCTGAGTGGGGGCATTGAATTTTTTTTTTCTGGGTTGGAAGAGAAAATAAACTCCAAGCCATTTCAACAGTCTTTTCATTCTGCAAGAGTTCCACAGAGAAAGAGCAGTGCAGTGACAATGCACCTTATGCAGAAACCAGTGCTTCTGATGAAAGTTAATGATTTGAATTTCAAGAATACCAATGCACAGACTATAATTAGGAGTGTCTGATGAAAGCCTGCAGTATCACATGAAAAGAAAACATCTGCTTCTTCATGGTAATGTCTGGCTTTCATGCTTTCTATGTATTTTTTTCTATATTGGTAGCACATTTATCAAAATCTTTTATACTCATTAATCTTGGATTATAGGAAAAATGTAAGTGCATATTTAGTTTCAATAAAAATATTATTTTCCCTTTTTAACTTCTTTTCAGACTATTAAAGTTTGAGACGGTGACATATTTATATGCTGTGTGTCGCCTAATGTTATTTGGCATTGAAAATTCTACAAAGGTTGAGATTTTTCTCAGATTTCTGAGAAGTACCAAATTTATTCCATTCTATAACAAAACAGGTTTGTGAAAGCATTGGTTAATCCTATCAGAAATACTGCAAATAGGTTGGATCAAGTGAAGAAATGCATCATGATGCACACCCTTATGTATTATATTGTTGCTGGCACATTATTCTAAATTCTCATTAATAAGATGAGAAATTTCAGGGCAGACATAGTAGGCAGGCACCAAAATGGTCCAGAAGGTTTCAGCACCCATGTGTAGATGTGCTATGTGATCACCTCCCTTAAGTATGGGCATAACCTGTGAATGTGATCGGAATCACTCTTATGATTACAGCTAATTAGCTTACTTTGAGTTAATCAAAATGGTGATTATCTTGGATCTGGCCTAATCAAAGAAACTTTTAAAAGATGAAGCATCAGATGTGTTCCTGCCTAAAAACTACAACATTCAGGGGAGGGATGTTCTTTTGCGAGTGGGTGAGGGATGTGTTGAGGAACTCAAGGTGGCCTCTAGGAGCTGAAAGTGACTTCCAGTTGTTAGAAAGGAAACAGGGACATTTATCCCACAACCACAAAGAAATGTTCTTGCCAACAGACTGCATGAGCTTGGAAAGTTGATCTTTATCATTCTCCTCTGAGCCTCCAAGGAGAACCTACCCGTGGCCAACATCTCCATTGCAGACTTGTGAGAACATGAGCAGAGGATCCCTTTAACCTATGTCTGGACTCCTGATTCATGAAAATGCAGAGGAAAAACAGTCATGTTGTTTTAAACCTCTATGTTTATTGCAACTTGTTATGCAATAGAAAACAAATACAAATAACATGTGGATGTCACTATCTAAATATCAAGTAAAATCTATTTATATTATTAGGTGATGTTGGAAACCATATATTAGAAAAATAGAATCTTTGACAAAATAGATTAAACTATATATATATATAATACAGACCTATAATGAAATCCCTGAAAGCATGGAGACCATTCAAAAATATTTACTTAATATTATTATTTTTAAACCCATTTATAATATTCCTTATAAAATATAATATATCCAGAAACATGATTGAGATTTGCTATCCTCCAGCACTACCAAACCTGCCCCTCCATAGTCTTCTATTCTTTAGTCTGGGAAAGAAAAGGATTTCCTGAATCTGACCCTTTGTCCCATAGCCAACACCCTGATGGAAGTCCCTACTCTCAAACCCATCCTTCACTTGGGTTATGACTCTTGTAGGTTACTTTCACTTGTTTACATGAAAGGTAGATCTTGTTTCCCCTCCTCCCAAAACAATCTAAAGGCATCTAGGTTCACCATAATGATAGCCCTACCTCTTCTAGTGGAGTATAAATGACCTGACTTGACTTTATTTCCTTTACTTAATTATTTCTTTCACTTATTTTTATGCTATTGAATATTCTCCATGCATTCTGTCTCCTCTTGATATGCTGATCCTATTGTCTTATTTTAAATTGCCAGCTATCACCCTAGACTGTTTACAATTGCTCTTCTTTTCCCTCTGAAGCACTATATTTCAAGTAAATACTAGATATGAACTTCTCAGTTCAGGCCTTTCTGATATCTTTCATAGTACCCAGATCACTCTACTTTTCTTACTTAATTTGTCCCCATAGCAGTTAATGTTTTCTAATCCAATTTACCTTAATCTAAAATTATAATCATATGCATTTGGATTTTGCTTTGAAGAACAGAGTTCATAATTGTACAATGAAATAATTATTGATGATCATGCGTTCATTCCTATCTAGCTCTAGTGTAAATGTGCCTGCTAAAACCAAAGAACATTTATCTGTGGTAGCACAGTTCTTCTCACTTGTAAGTGCCATTTTGCTCAAAAATAAATTTTTTCAGTTCCATTCTTTTATTTTTGTATGTCAGTCATGCTGATAGCTATTGTGATATACTTAAGAAAAAATTTAACCTTATATTCTGCAATCTGTATGTCAAAGACAAAATTCCTATATTGATTTTTTTAGTGAATTGCACATTGTGTAACTATACCAGGTAAAGGAATATCTATGATATTTTAGAAAGAGTGAATAACAGTGTAGTATATTAATTCCATAAACAGAAACATCTCAGTGTGTTGTTTAAAATGCATGCATGACCTGTTTCTTTTTTCTTATCAAAATGCTATACAAACACTGAAGAAAAATAATTGTGTTGAAAGCTTTCTTTTAATTAAAAAAATTCCATGTTTTTCTTCAATTTAAAAGTTCTTAGTCCATAGACAAGAATATGTATTATGAAAAGCACTATGAGAATTGCATTTTGATGATAAAAAATTGAAATGCTTTCTTCAAAGAATCACAATTGCACATTGTGACAAGTAGGAAAAACTCTTGGGAAAATACAATTTGAAATCTGAAATTTGAGAATCTACTTTCTTCATTTGTAAATGGCAAGGAAGATTTAGATGGATCTCTTAGTAAAAGCTACTTCCTACTTCCCTGTCTTCCCACACCAGTGATATTGGGGTCACCACAGTCCATTTCACTGCCCCTGTGCTATGCATATTGTTGTTAATGGGCTACAATCATCCTGTGCATCCTTCATCTTATCCGCTCTCTGCACCTCATAAGGTCTGCACATCTCCTTTCTACTCCTCCTCTAAACTTTTCATAACTTTGGACACCATTCCATAGTCTATCAAATCCAAAACACTATACATCTTCAGCTTTGTCTCCGAAAGCTGCCTTTGCACTACTGCTTGACTTTACTCACTAGACAGTGATTTTGATGCCCCTCAAGAGTTCTTTGGGTTTTTGTTTGCTTTGCTTTGTATTTTCCCACTCTCCTCCTTCTTGTATCTTCCTTCCCCTTTCCTCCTTCAAACTCCCTAGGCTTGACCCCTATATTATCAGGTTGTCTTATTCATCACATCTCATTTTTTCTGCTACTTACTGAGAGCAAAGAACCTTCATTTCTGCTTGTCTTCATATTACTCATCATTATGATTCTATCCTTAATTCTTCAACTGTACCTTTTTAGAAATCATCTCTCACAAAAACCTGTAAGTTCTATGAGTTGTTCTTTAGTTATCATCTTATTATCACCTCTGCTCAAAGTACCACCCATACTCAAGAATATATCTTCTGTGTATGCAATATCATGATCTGAGGACCGAAATTAGGGCCTTGCACGTGCTAGGCAAGCACTCTGCCACTGAGCTAAATCCCCAACTCCTCATGTTCTCGTTTTAAGAGAAAAATCCCATTTTTCCTGATCATCCCTAACTCCTTCTTTTGGTGACATATCTAGGCATTTCAAGAATTTGAAAAAAAATTGATCAGGATTCATGATCTTTGACTATTCACAGTTATCACTAATCCTCATACTTGCTCCTCTCATGTCTGCTTTCTATTCTATGGCCATTCCTTGTAACCACATGGATATGCTCTCAAATATCCATGCCAGTTTCTTATAAAGCTTGACTAAAATCATAAATCCGCCAAAACTAACACTTTATCTTACACTTTATTAAATTAAGGATATAAATACAGAAGCATATTCCATTATATTTTGCACCATTGGATTTTTTTCTCCTCTTGTACCTAAGTAGTTATTCCATTTTCTGTTATCTCTCCCTTACTTCAAAAGAATATGTACTCTCCCATGTGCTAAGCTGGCTACTGCTCCAAATCTCTCTTCCATTTGCAGCAAAGACACTTGAAATAACTAATCTTTATTGTTTCCAATTCCTTTCCTCAGTCTCCATTCTCTCATAAATGAAATATAATCAATCTTCACTTCCTTGTCTAATAAAACTGCTTTTTAAAGTTCACCAGTTATATTCAGTTTGTACTTTAGGGCTCAAAGGTTGTCCTTCCTTTACATTTACACTGGTTATTAAGCTTCATAATTTTGATATCATTTTTAGGCTAATAGTTATCAACTTTACTCTCCTCAATTCTAAACACATATTTCAAATTGCTTGCAAATATCTCAATTTTAAAGTTTCCAAAACATAGTTTTTCTTTGTGGACTTATGCCACCTTCCAGTCCATCTCAGTTGATAAAAATTCCATTCTATCAGGTGATCTGGCCAAACACATTGGCATTGCCATTTACTTATTCTTCCTTTTTGTTTAAAATATAGCAATTGTTCAAATTTATGGAGTAAAGTGGGACACTTAAATACACAGATGCAGTGTGTACTGATTTAACTAGAATAATTTTTCCATCTCCTTATCATTTCTTGGTACTTGGAATGATCAAGCTCCTCCCTTCAGTTGTTCAAAAAATATATAAAATGTTATTTTGAATGTCGTCCTCCTAGTGCATGGTGAAAAATGAAAATTCATTGTTTCTATCTGCATTTTGTTAACCATTATCCAGTCTCCTTCTATCCCCTACACCTTTAACCTTCATAGCCTCTAGTGATTATTATTTTATTCATTCCAACTTGAGTTCAACTTTTTAATTTCCACATGGAAATGAACATGCAGCCCTTGCTTTTCTGTAACTGTCTTACTTCATTTAATATGACATTCTCCATATCCACCTCTTTTGCATGAAATTACAACACTTCATCCTTTTGTATGTTTGAATAATATTTTATTGAATATACATACCACATTTCACTAGTTATTCATCCATTGGTGAAAATTAAATTTTATTTCATATGTTAGTTATCGTGAATACTGTTTCAGTAAATATGGAACTGCAGGCATTTCTTTGATAGGCTGAAACTTTCTTTGGATATATTCCTAGAAGTGGGATCATTTTGTAGATATTTGGAATTTTGAGGAAATTCCAAATTGTTCTCCATAATAAGGTACTATTTGTTTTCAATAGCACTGTATAAGTGTTCTCTTTTCTATTCATTATCACCAGAATTTGATTATTACCTTTGTAAAAATAATACCCATTCTGACTATGGTAAGATGATATTTCATTATGATCTTGACTTGCATTTGCTGATAGCTAATGATGTTGAATATATTTTTTCATTTACTTTTTGGTCTTTTTCTTATTTTGAGAAATGTATATTCAGTTCATTTGCCCTTATTTTAATAGTATTATGTGTTCATTTGCTGTTGAGTATTTTCGGTTCCTTATATATTATCAATATTAATTTTTTGTCAATGCATTGTATGGAAATATTTCCTGCTGTAACTTATTTATTCACTTGGTTAATTTCTTCCTTTGCTGTGCAGAAGCATTTTATTTTGAAATAATCCCATTGTCTAATTTTTCTTTCATTGTTTGTGCTTTTGGAATCTTATGCAAAAAAAATTATTGTGCATACCAATGTCTCGAAGCAATGCTGAATGTCTTCTACTAACACTTTCATAGTTTCATAACTTATTTAGGTGTTTAAAATGTTTTGAGTTGATGTTTTGTATATGGGGAGAAATGGGGTCAAGTTTCATTATTTTGCATATGGATATCCAGTTTTCCTAGAGCTATTTATAAAAAAGACTGTTATTTCTCCAGGGTATGGTTTTGCTGTCTTTGCCAGCAATGAAATGGTTGTGGATATGTGAATTTGTTTCAAGGATTTATACTATTTCATTGGTCTACCTGTCAGTTTTTGTGCTGGTAAAACACTATTTTGTTACTTTTGGCCTATATAGTGTGTCTTGAGTTCAGGTATTCCTATGCCTCCAACTTTGCCCCTTTTGCTTAAGATTTATCTGGATATTTGGGGGTTTTCTGTGCTTATATCTGAATTTAGAATTGTTTTCTAGCTCTGTGAAGAATAACATTGTTATCTTGATAGGTGTTTCATTGAATCTGTAAATCAGATGGGGAAATATAGACATTACAACCAGACTAATTCTTCTAATTTGTGGACATAGGAGGTTGCTATAGTTTGGATTTTAAATGTACCCCAAATGTCCAGATGGTAAAATGTTGGTTCCAAGCAAAGTGCTATTAGAAAAGGGGGATTTTTAAGAGATGGGGAAGTTTTAAGGTCACTGGAGTCATAACTTCAAAAGGAATATTGCAACTCAGTCTCTTCCTTTCTCTTTGCTTCCTGACTTGTCATGAGAGCTTATGCAATGTCACATGCTCCTGCCTTGTTGCCCTGCTTTTTCACAGGCCCCAAATAAATGAAGTCAACTACTCACAGGCTGGGATCTCCAAGTTTGTAAGCTAAAATATACCTTAAATTTACTATCTCAGGTATTTATTATAGTAGCGAGAAACCAACTATTGCAGAGGTCAGAGAGTCCATGCACCTCCAAGGGCAACAAGAGGGTGCGGACAACCCAGTCACACAGGCAGGTACAATGCAGTGCACTTGAATGATGGCATGAATGTGCCTGTCAGTCTTTCTGGGCCGTTCATTGGCAGGGCGACTCTAGTATTCTGGGGCAGGTTTGGCATCACGGACATACAAATATCAATGGTAGCAGAGTGCTAATCAGTGTCTATGGGCTGCTCAGGGGAGGGGTTACTCCAGTGCATCCTGGGCTGGTGTGGTGCAGTTGCACAGTCACATAGATTGCACGTTTCTGTGTCACAGTGCACATATAATAGTCTCTGGTGGTTGCACAGTGGTAGGGCCACTTACAGTGTGTGACACCTGACAGTCCCTCTGGCTAGCAGTTGTAATGCATTCCAGTGGCTCAGGAGGGTGAATCATGCATGGCAGTGCAGGAAAGGCAAAGTGGTTCTGCACAGCAGAAATGGGCCATGTAGACTAATTTCTCCATCTGGAGCAGCACAGTGGTGTGTGCTCTCTGACTGATGCTCAACCGGACTCAGAGCTTGCAAGCCTTGCATGATTCCCCAGCAACACAAATTTCAGATTCCTGTGAAGCAATGTGTGCTGTTAGGGGGTCTCACATGTCCCTTCTCTCCCCTTTTGGTAGTGTTTGTCTGAATGCAAACTGATCCAGATTGTGGATACAGAGCCCTTGATGTGTGATACTTCGTTCCCTTCTTCACTGGATCATCTGTGGCCTCAGTGTTCCATGGTATGTCAGTTTCAGCCAAGCTTTATGCTAGGATTATCTACTGAATATTGATGTCCCATCTATCACATCCTAGATGGTCATTCTTTGTGAAAGAGGAGTGTCTGGTGCCTCTAGGCAGCCCTCTTGACAGATCTACTCCTCTACTTAGAGCTCTTAAATAGAGCTTAAAAATTCTTTTGGATGACAAAATGTCTTGGTTTGCCTGGGATTGAGGTACTTACTGATAGAAAGGGCTTTGAGTGCTAAAACAAGAGCGATAGCAGGCAAGCAGGGACAGTCGCTGACTCTTGCATGCTCTGCCCCTTTTTACCTCTGATGTCCTTTCCTAATAAGCTCTCCCTGACTCACCCTGCTCCAGCAACGTGGGGCTCCTTGCTTGCCCTGAAACAGATCAAATACTTTCCTACCTAAAGAACTTTGTACTGGCTGCTCTGTTGCCTGGGATATTTGGGCCTTGAAAATACAACACAGGCACAACCAAAAGTTGTTAGGGAAAAAAAAGTAGTAACAATATTTATTCTGTAATTTGCAAATGGAAAATTATTATGTGTATTATTTTGCTTATAATATACCACTTTAATTATGAATAACTTAGGTATTTTATTAACTATCAAAGTCTCCTTTCCATTAGTATGGCTGATCTAGAAAGTTTCTATATTTCACATCTATCAACTTTACATTTTCAATCTTGCTTCCATGTGTGTTTAAGGATATTGTGTATGAGAAAAAGAAGGAGGGGCTATGGCTCAGTGGTTAAACCATTTGCCTGGCATGAGCAACGATGTGGGTTCGAACCCCCCAGCACCATGTACACAATGAAGTGTCAGAGCAATGAAAGCCATATGAAAACCTAAATAAAAATGATTTTTCTCCCTCTCTTTCTCTCTCTTTCACACACACTGTTCCTCTCTCTTAAAAAAAAAAGAAGGAATTGAATTTTTGTGAAAACTATATCCATGTATTAAAACATCTTAGATTTCATATAGTTGGTATTTCAGTGACTGTTTTTAAAAGAAAGTGCTCCTTATTTTTCCTGAATCTTCCTCCAAATCAATAACATTTATTCTATAAATCCTTAAGAACTTCTTGATCTAACTAGATGGTTTCCCTGGAATAGTTAAGAAAGCAAATTAGGAATATTTTAAGTGGCTATTTAATTTTCAAAAATGTACTAACAATAATTTATAAAACCAAACTAAAGTGACAACAACATGAAAAGCCATAAAAACGTTTAAGCACATACAAGCAGTGATATAAATGTCAGCATCACCACTGGAACAGCAGTGAGAACAAGATTTTAACAACTTTCTGTGCCTCCCATTTCTAAAGATGTTAAGTCTTTAAAAAAAATATGTCCTAGAACAGCTGAATTGTTATATGTTGGAAACAACTTCTGTGGCCAAAATCTTTCATAAAGACTAAATTAATCAATGTTATATGCCTAATTTATTGTAAAACTCCTTATATTCTTTCATATGTTAATTCACACTGTAGATCTGCAAGAGATTTATTTTGTTGAATTTCATAAATTTACCTAAGAATTTCTAAATTTTGTCCCCTACACATCATTTATTTTATTTAGAGCAACCACATATCTCTTGTTTAAGGAAAATAATAGTCATTAGTCACTGTTGCTCTAAAATTCTGGGGAAAGAATATCATTATTGTTTAATTTTTCATGTCTCCACAAGCCACAAATCCTAAAGATACCAGAGAGCAGGTGAGTAACAGGGGAAATGGTTCCAAAAGAACTCTTTCTCCAAGTGCTTAACTGTTTTACCAGAAAAATACTCAGTAGTTCCAAAGACCTTCCTACCCTAATTCAGTTTTTAAACTTTATTCATTTAATTATTTATTTAGGTACTTGAATTGAACCCAGGGGTAGTTAACCACTGAGTCACATTCCCAGGCCTTTTAAATTTTTATCTTGAGACAGGGCCTCACATTAAGTACCTGAGGCTGACTTTGAATTTATGATCCTCCTCCCTCAGCCTCCCAATCACTGGTATTATAGGGCTGTGTCACCATACATCCAGCCCACCCCAAATTTTACAATTTTAAAAGTAGACTTTCTTCTGAGATGAGATTTAAGGTTTGATCATGTGAAGATAACTGAATATACCATTATTCAGTGACAAATTGACCAGAAATGCTTTTGAATCTCCTAGCAGCATAAAAAGGGTTGAAGAATACTGGTTTTTGAAGGAGACAAATTGGAGAGAAGTAAATTTATCTTGTGTCTAGGACACTAGTGCTTTTTCTTCTGGCAGGGACTATTGATTTTATTAATGATACAGCATATGATTGAAGAAATAGAGTCCATTAAATGTCATTGGAAGAAAAGGATTTTAAAAGAGATATTTTCATTCTTGTCATAAAAAAGATGAAAAGCTCTTTACAAAAGTGTCAAAGCTGAAAAGAAGATGAGTATACCTAAGGTATAAGGAACGACAGCCCAGAGGTGCCAGGCATACACCCTCAAGATGGAAGGACAGTGAGGATATAATTTGTTCTGACACACCAGTCAAGCTGAAGACAGAATGAAAGAAGTTGGCTTCAGTAGCAATAATGGGATTTTGGTCACAGATTATTCCTTTACCCTTTCCACTGTGGAAAGGGCAATTATGGGGTTATTGCTTGTGATACAATTTTGTTTTTCAGTTTTCATATTTTGACTTGGTGTTTTCCCATTTTTGAGCAGTTGCTTAAGTCCATATCCTCTACAAATTCCCTTACTGACTCTCAAATTCAGACCATTATACATCCACTCTAATCACCTTAGGGCCAGGTACCAGACCACTACAGATAAGACTTTTGGCCACTGAAATAATTAAAAGCAGTCAATCTACGAGCGTCAGGACCCATCTCCCCACTAAGGCCACCTAACTTGCCATGTATGAGCTGCCTCCCTACAGCTCCAATTTATCATTAGTCTATTCCAAAGTTGCAGTCCTGAATCCTGGTGTGGTCCTGTCTGACTGACTTCTCTTTTTCTGTATGTCACAAAAAAGTTAAAAGCTCTTTATAATTCCCCACTGCCTAGTCAAATACCTGAATTCTCATTCTAACATTTACAGGACTATTGTGACTGACTGAAAGCCAGGCCACACATTGTTGGGTTCATTATTACTGAATAAATTTGATAATGAGTCTTCTATAGGAATTTGAGCAAGTGGCAAAATTAATCTAAAGACATGACATGGAAGAAAGAAGGGAAATTATGAGACCAGCTGAAAGTCCCATGGTTTGGTTAGGAAAGGAATCTCTTTTCTATAGATTAAATGGAAAATTAGCTAGAGCTAACTGACAGTATGGTGCTCCAAGGGAATTCAGGCTTTCACGCAATTTCCAAGTAGGAAACTCTAATAGGAGAAGGGTGCAGGTGGACCACAGAGGCAGATGCTGAATGGAGGTATGGTCAATGAACAAATTCACCATTGCAGGGAATCATGCAATAGGGAGGACACTGTGTCCTGTCACACAGGGTCAAAGACAGCATACACTAAAGAACCAAGAGAGAGCTGAAGTGTCACTATTTAAGAAAAGCTTTTCCTGTGTATGTACTTCTGTATGAGTTGAATTGCATCCTTTGTAAAATCTGTGCTGAAATCTTAACTTCCAGTACTTCCAAATGTGTGTGTGACCTTTCTCTGAAGCAGGGTCACAGTAGGTGTAATTATTTAAGATGAGGTCTTACTTGTCCTAATGCAATATGGTTTCTTTCCTTTTCAGCAGACAGAGACACAAGGAGAATGCTATGTGAAAATAGAGGAAGAGTCTGGAGTGATGGATCTACAAGTCAAGGAATGAAATGAATTAGTGTCAACCAAAACTAGGAATGAGGCATGAAAAAGATCTCCCCCAAAGCCCTCGGAAAGAAACAATCTAAGACTGGATGAAAGTTAGCTAAGTTTAAATATTAAATTCAATATAGGTGAAATTTCACATAAGCAGAGAGGTGGGGAGGGATTGGGGGGTTATCAATGCAACGGGGAGCTCTCAACTCCCTTGAGAAGCCCAACTATACAAAGGCAGGCAGAGAAACTCAGAAATTTTAAAAATTAATATACATGTATATGCTTTTTTCTATCTATAACATGGGGGAAGTGCAGAGGAGACATGAGAGCGGCAAGTGGACTAAGTGGGGAGAGCCTGGACTAGGATCGTCTTTAACTTACTTTGTCAATATCCATGTATTCATGAATACGTAACGATTCCCTCCAATATGTAAGACTATATCAAACAAATAAAAAAGAAATAAACATTCCTGTACTTTATCTCAGATATTTAGTCTACATAATAATTTGAAAAAATAATTTTCTTTTTTTTAGTCAGTTTTTTCATTGCTGCAAACAAAATATCTGACAAGAACAATGAGAGGATGAAAAGTGTATTTGGGGTTTACAGTTTCAGAGGTCTCAGTCCACAGATACCCTTTTCCTGGGGCTCAAGGTGAAAAAGAACATGAAGAACATTACGGCAGAAGAGTGTCATGGAGGGAAGTGACTCTAGACACCCCACCAAGAAGCAGAGAAAGAGCTCAATACAAGAAGGACAAAATATACATCACAAAGACACACCTTCAAGGACCTACTCCTCCAGCCACACCCTACCTGCCTAAAATCACAACTCAGTTAATCCTTATCAGTGCATGAATATGCTAATTGGGTTAAGGATGTCATAACCCAATCATATCCCTTCTAAACCTTCTTGCTTTGTTTACTCCTGAGTTTTGGACATATCTAATATCTAAACCATATTAGTTTTAAACCATGCCATTTGTGATACTTTGTTAAGGCCAATGTAGAAATTTTTCAATTTTACCATTTCCACTCCTAAATCTGGTATAGAGGAAAAAGAGTGAAGGGAGAAGAAGAGTCAAAATTGGACTCCAGGTGCTAGGTAGAGACAGGAGTGAATTTGTATATGAAGTCAAAATTTTAAACTGGTATGCATTGAACTAGATAAATTGTAATCAGTATCACCATTGTCTTTGTAACTTCAATTGTCATGTCCATTTTAATAAGAATCTTCAGATAACACTAATGTACTAAAAGAGAAATTAAGCAAATATTTAGTGGAAATAATTAGAGAAAATTAGATTTTGTATATGTGCTCCACCAAGTTTAGGGTATTCAATTAACCTACCACATAGCCTAAAATAGAAATGAATAGGTATAGATCATTTTGTGTTAGCAGTTCTTTTATTTTGAAAGTTCCCTTAGTGTTTGCACAAAGAAAGAAAAGGTTCACAATTCTTAATAATTCATTAATAATAAATAAAATATATATTATATGTCTTGGAGATTTTTATTCTGCTAAATTTGTAAAAAGGAATTGTTTTGTCTTTGGCTTCTAGTCACATTATGTCTCTTTTCCCACTCCTTTTTCAAGCAAAAATTCTCTGTAGATTTTAATTTTCTTAAGCAACTAAACTCTGTATTTTATTTAGCAAAATTAGAACTCACTGTTAAGTTAAATTTGGGTTCCTCTAAAAGCAGCTGAACAACCATTTATTGATTATTAGGTATGCTTCTAAAGTGATATATCAAAGGTTCAATAAGCTCAATAGGCCTCTTGGGAGACTTTGATATTTGTGTATGCAAAAAGAAAAAAAAAGGTGGTTGTTTGTACAATTATATAATCTTTATATAGAACTGTTTTACACACACACACACA
>PVKS010024870.1:0-30556 GCA_004027875.1 Aplodontia rufa | reverse complement strand
CCACTTACTCTCTCCCCCTGTCCCCCACCCACCCACCCACCCACTTGCTCATTCCCAGCCTGCCCACCCTACCCTCCTGACCTGGTTTTCTGCAGAGTTCCCCCCTCTCCACACCATGCCACTCACTGGTGTCCTGGCTTCGGTCTGCCCTGCCCCCCAGGCTACGGTGTCTGTTCTGGGCTATTTCACCACCATGCTCAGGTTTTCACGCATGGAAACCGATGGCAGAAGTGAGCGCGGGGCCCCACGCTCTGGACTGAGCTCGTTCTTCAGCCACTGGGACCTTTAAACCGTGCTCTTAGAAAGCACAGTTAGGAGCACACACCATGAGAGTTTCGTAGCTGGGGCCAGATGGCTGCCAGCGCTGGTGGAACACACTGGTGACCCACAAGCGACCAACTCTGCCCTCGTCACCCTTCGCTTTCCTTCTCCAGAACAGAAGCTCCCTGCCCCGCAGAGTTGGTAAGAACGCACTTGTGTGCATGGACGTGCACACACATACACACCCCAACTTGTCCCTCGTGCGTTACCAATGGACCGAAGCTTGTGCCACCCCTGCTCACAGTGGCTCCCAAATCCACCCGGAAAGTCCTGACTGCTGGGGTTCAGCGCTGGGATTTAGTCCTAGTCACTGCCTGGCCTGGACATGACTCCCGGTCCCATGGAACTGAGGGCCACAGGCTTTGTGGCTCTGCTGACCCCCCAGCCTCCCATCATGGCTTCCAAGGGCTCTGCAGCAACTCGGCTTCCCTGTTTCTTGAACATGAACGATTACGTCTGAAACCAGACTTTCTGGAAAGCCCGGGTCTCTGCCCTTCCTCCTTGCCCCCAGCCCATCGGGAAGCTTGCTTGTTTTACCCCGCAGGGACCCTGGGCCAAGTGTCTCTGGAGCACTGGCGCCTCCTTCCCTGGGATGGAGCGGCCTCCTGACCTCCCCTGACCCTCGCAAGCCACAGTGTCCTCCCCTGTCCCTCTGCGGACTCATGCAGGCCTCTTCAAGCCACATTCAGAAGAGGAAGCCCATCCCCCTGGGTCAGGGAGGACGCGGCCCCCATTCTTCCCAAGAGGAAGGCAAGGGAAGGGAGCCAGAAGGCCAAGGCATTCAGGCTCCGCATGCGGACCCTGAGGAGGGCTCCCTGGCACAGTGAGGAGGGGGCATGCTGCCACCAAAGGTCCCGAGACCAGAAGTTGAACGCCAAACTAAGTGGAGCTGAGTCCCCACCCTGGAGCTGGCCAGGGCCTGCTGAGTGGGGGCTGATGGCTGTGTCTGCTCCCTATGGCTGCCAGCCTCGTTTTCCATGGGGACCCTGTTTCCCTTAAATGACCACCAGAACGCCCTCCACCAGCCCCTTGGGCAGTGGGGGGAGTGGTCAGGGGCAGACATCTGGGCACCTCTGTCGCAGGGGCCATCTGTGTCCTCTCCTGCTGGCTTCAAGCTCCTGGGGGTGGGGAATGCCACCCTGCAGGGTCCTGGCCCCCTCCAGCCCTCCTCTGCCCTAGCACCTGTTACCTGGTGCTTCTCTTCCTGCCGGGAAAGCGGGCCTTTGTCCTCTCTTACTGTGCTCTGGGGACTTAGCAGGAGCTGGCCCCGCAGGTGTGTAGGAAGGATGGGTGAACGGGCAGCTGCTGTGACGTGCTGCTGTCACAGACCCACGCAGGGCAGAGCTGGGGCTTGCTGCCCGCCGTCGCCCACGGCTCAGTTTTTATCTCACCAGCTGCAAGGCAGGCTGTGGAGTCCTCACCGACAGGTTCTCCCCAGGGCAGGGCCCTGGTGTTGTCTTAACATTTTCAGACTGGTGGGGCTGCCCGGAAGGCCCTCAGCTACCACAAAAGTCCCTTTGACACCAGGGCGGGTGGACAAGGCCTTCCCAGCCTGGCGGCTCCTGCCAGGGAGGGAGCTGGCTGGGTGTTCCTGGCAGCACCATGCCCCTCCACAGGGCAGACCAGCAAGCTTGCTAAGTCCTACTGTGTGTGACCACTGAGCTCCGAGCCACCACAGGGACAGAGGGAAAAACAGGCAGCTGTGTGGGGCTCACAGTCAGCCAGGAAGCCAGGAAACCAACTAACAGGCCACAGAGAGGTGCAGAGAAAAGAAGAGGCCATGCATAGGCAGTGGCTGGCTCCTCCGCTGACCCCAGAGGGTCCCTGGGGGCCGAGGTGAGGGCAAGTGTGAGCTGGGCACAGGAGGGCAGGCACCGTGGTGGGCATCTTTCAGATGCCTGGGGGGCGTCGTCTACCTGATTCAGACACTGAGACCAGCAGCGAGCCATGCACTGCCGGCCACGTGCCCATCCACGCACCCGTGGCCATGCCCTGAAGAGCTGACACCCAGCGCAGGGCAGAGGGATGGTCCACAGACACCAGTGAGCCACACCACAGTGGCATTAGCCCAGGCTGATCCCTGCAGGGAAGAGAGGTGCCCAGCACATAGGGCCAGGCCAGGGGACATTCCCAGTCCTCAGGAGGGGCCTGGGACTTCGTGAAGCAGGACTCTGCTTTTCTGTGAATGCAAAGCCATCTCCATATGAGGTGGCACCTGTGCTGGGGGGTGCTGGGGTGCAGGCGAGCTCCTGCTGCTGAGCAGCAGCCCTGGTGCTCTCCTCTGGGAGGCAGGGACATTCACGCAGGCAGGGATGGGCAGTGAGGGCCTGGCGCTGTCTGGCTGCTTCCTCGTTGAGGTGGCTCTCTGTGTGCCATCCACGGGGCTGGGCAGCATTTTCATGGCTGATCTAACAGCACCCCTGGCCCGGCCTGGGCACAGCGGTCCTCCCAGGGGTGGCTGGTCTGTCCACAGGATGGTGCTGGGTGGCTTCTGGGTCTTTTTATCCTCTGGGGAGTGGCATGTCCCTGCTGTGCCATGAAGGGGCATGGTCAATGCTGAAGCTGCCACCCCTGCCCATGGGGGCACCAGGTACGCACGGACAAGGTGTGTGTGCCCTCGGCCTGTGCAGAGCGGGTGCTTGACAACCAGTGATGGGGGATTCGGCCCAGAAGAAGGTGAGCATCATGTATGGGCACAGAACTTTCCAGAGACACCTGGGATCAGTGCCAGGCGCAGGCTCCTCGCCCCGAGTCCCACATCCCCATGGGGCAACTTTGCATGGGGAATGGAGGCTCCGAGACCCCCTCTTCTGACTCCGCTTTGGTGGTGGCATGGGCTGCTGGCTCCTGGGACAGGGCCAAGCCTCTGGCATCGGCCTGTAACGGCTGCTGATTCTGTCATCACAGACTCAATCTTCTGGGCCAGGGACCCCTGCAGCTGGCCGCCAGCCCCTCATCATTCACACCAGACAGTCCGTCATTCGCTTACCTCGTGCTGGGCCCAGAACAGATGCCAGGCGGAAGATGAGCCCTACAGACGCATCCCTGCTCCCTCAGGGCTCCCGTCCCAGAGTGGAGCCAGACCGAAGAGAAAAAACGGAGCAAACACACAAACAAACAACAACAAAACACACACACACACACACACACACACACACACACACACAAAACACCCAAAGGAGAGCAGGCACATAAAGAAGGGTGATCAGCTGGTAAAGCCACTGTGGAGGGGAATCCAGGACCACAGGCCAGCAAGGCTGGGGACCCGTGGTGGTGGCTGGGAAGGTCCTCCCAGGACTTCCTGGGCAGTGATATAAAGAGGACCCGGTGATGAAGGTGGTGGCCCTGGGACAGCTCAGGGGGAACGTCTTAGGAATGTCTCAGGTGGAGGCCACTACCCGGTGGAGGCCTGAGCTTGGGGAGTGAGTTACATGTGACAGTGGCCCATGAGGCTGGACAAGTGGCCAAGGCAGGGCAGGCAGGGATGAGGTTGAAGAGCTGGGCTCAGCCCCTGGGTGGGAAGAGGCCTCCGAGGTGTCCCCCATGAGCCCTGCCAGATCCGAGCTGCACTGTCGGAGGGAGGGAGGCTATGCCTGGACAGCGGCTGGGGCAGGGCCAGAATCTGCATTTGAGCCCAGGGTCCCCGAGCCAGCGTCTGGCCTGGCACAACCCAGCAATGAGCAGGACTCCTCTACCGATGGCTGAACCAGGGCCCCCTCGCCTGTGAAGACCTTGCCACCTCCCAGGCGGTAGCCTAGTCCTGGGGCGGCTCTGCCTGGTTCAAGGGAGATCAGCCCTGGAGCCCCACAGAATTGCTCTTCACAAGGGGAAAAAAATCCAGAGTTTAGCCCGTGTCTCATAAAACTCCCTGTGTCTTCCCCTTGTCCAGCCAGGCAGGCCCGGTTTCTGCCACTTGGCCAGGCCCCAGGCCGCTCTCCACCATATTTTCTCAAAGTCTTTTGTGGCAGGACAGCATGCAAGCCCAGCAAGAGCTCGGTCGGCAGCTTGTGTGTGCGCTTGGCAGGGCTCCGCGGAGCTCTTCCCACGAGCCGCCTCCCCCACTCACTGTGATCTCCTCAAGAGTCTATAATTTGCTCTGGGATTGCCATTCTCCAGAGGGCAAAGGCGTGGAAACGCAGCAAGCGCTGAGCTCCTTCATGCTCGAGTGTAAATGACTTCCTTCTCCCAGCTGCTGTCAGGCCCCGAGGACAGCTGGGGATGGGAGAATGGAGGAAGAACTTCCCTCGGCAAAGGGAAAGGGAAGAAGGAAGTGGTTTGGAGGAAGAGGAACAAAGAAGACTTTTATTTCCTGCCGGTCTGTCCTGGCCTGACCCAGCCTTCCCTGCCCACTGTCCTTACTAAGGACAGCAGCAGCAGCACCGTGGAGGGGCCAGCACCTGTCCGATCAGGGGAGCAGATTTAAAGTCCACCTCAGTCCAGGACACCCACCAGAAAATCTTTGTGGACCAAAACCAGGACCGAGAACAAAGGAGAGGAGGCTAAGGGCCACGGGGGCCCCCCAGGGACTGGGGGACCTGTTTCTAAGATAGGCATCTAATCTTTGGAGACGCTGCCTTCTCATCCGTGCTGCTGGGGCCAGAGAACCAGGCCTGGGGGGTGCGGGGCAGGGAGGACTGGGCCAAGTTGAGATGCAGGAGTCAGGGGGACAAGGGGTCACCGCTCTCCTGCTCCAGGGCCGAAAGCTGTGAGACCCCAGCACCCAGACAGATCTACCCTGGGAGCTGAGCTCCAGACCCCCAGCGTGACCCAGGGAGCCGGGTGGGGGCGGTTGTTTCCTTGGCTTCCCTCCCTCTCGGAGCCATAAATCCACCCTGGGGGCAGGCAGGAGAATCCTCTCGCAGCAGCCAGTCTGGAAAACAGACTCCGCCCTGCCGGGAAGATGACTGACGCTGGCAGGTCGCACCCCCCACCCCGCCCTGCGCCCGATCTGCTCCCAAAGTATGAAGATCTCTTCTCCAGATAAAGAAGAAAGGAATCAGAGGAAGGAAAGCAAGAAAGCAAGAGAAAAGGGAGAAAACTGAGGCGGGAAATAAGAGGGAGACTCAGGCAGCTGAGCCCCAGCTTTCTGGGAAAGAGGATCAGGAGTGCGCCCACGGCCCACGCAGGCTGCCCACGTCACATCTCAGTGCTGCTGGTGACCTGGTGTTGACTCATCAAAAAATGACCAAAAGAGGGAAAGCAGGCCTGGTGTGCACGAGCAGGTTGTGTTTCTCGGGAACAGTCGGGCTTGTGAGGGCAAGCGGGGGCGGCGTTCAGAGCCCGGTCCTGAGAGCACCACATGGCGCCCTCGAGAGACCAGCGTTTTCCTTCTCATGTGTAATGAGACATGGAGACGCTTGGGACGGCTCCACTTCCCAGCAACGGGCAGGGGCCACTTGGGAAGACTTGCAGTAACATAAACTTAGCCTTATCTCCAAGGGTGCGAGCACCACTCTGCTGAAACGTAGTTCCTGCTAAGGCCATGGGCACTGGCCGTGGCGGGCTGGCATTGTCACGGTGGGATGGAGGCTCCAAGGGGCTGGAAGCCAGGCTGTCCTGGGTATGCTCCCGGCCCCAGGCTGCCTCTTCCCAGCGGTGCTGGGCTGCTCTAAGGAAATGCAAGTCCCACCTGGAAGAAGCAGACACCATTCACAGCCTCCCCGCATCAATTAAAAATCGCCTCTGCACGTCAGCAGCAGAGTCAGATTGCTAAGAATCAAGAAAAACAAATAGCGGGATGGTAGAGACTGACCAACGGTAGGTCCAATAGCTTGCGGGAGAAAGCAGAAGGAAGACGGAATTTCAGCAGAGGACTGGAATCTGCAAGTAGAACCCAGCGGAAATTCTAAGGCCAGAAACAAGCATTCAAAAGCAAGACGTGACCGTGGGTTAGACAGAGTGGACAAGCCAGTAGAGAGGAAGGGACGTGAGGCAGAAAAGATCATAGCAGGGACTGGTCCTGTGAACTCAATTAAACTGCAGCTGGAGCTCTGGACAAACAGCAGGCGAGGACAGAAGGAGCAGGACCCGGGAGGAGTCCACCTAGAACTTTCCACACTAATGACAGGCATCGGGACGCACCGGGTGGCGGGCAGGAGAAGCTCGGTGAGCCACAAGCAGGATGGCATGTGGCAGCCACAGGAACAAGGAGGAAAGACACATCCTCCACACCGCCACTAAGACACTGCAATGAGAGCAGCAACAGGTGACCTGCTGACGCGTCACCAGCTGCAGTCAGAGTCAAAGACACAGCCGTGGGTCGCTGAGCAATGAGGACACACCTGGAGAATGCATGCAGGGGACTTCGTTACTGTGTGCACGCCACAGTCACTTAGATGGAGATGGCCACACCCGGTGACTGACGTCACGGGCCCCCATGTACATGCTGGCTTTTGTTAACTGAATCGCTAATGCAACAGAGCTTTTTAAACTGTACAACAGCACAGGTGGCCAGGGAGCAGCAGGTGACAGAGGTACGCATGCCCTCGGTGCCCATCAGGTGCTAAAGCACTATTGTAAGACACTCAGAGCTCGTGCAGTGGTGCACGCCTGTAATCCCAGCGGCTCAGGAGGCTGAGGCAGGAGGATCGTGAGTTCAAAGCCTGACTCAGCTACTTAGCGAGGCACGGAGCAACTTAGGGAGACCCTGCCTCAAAATAAAAAATGGAAAGAGCTGGGGATGTGGTTCAGTGGTTAATTAAGTGCCTCTGGGTTCAATCCCTGGTACCAAAATGAAAAGGAAAAATGAGAAAAGAAAGGTGATCGAAGAGCCAGGCAGGTATGCGATAATGTCTAGGGCAACCACCAGAAGAAGCAGGAACGTATAACTAATCAGTTAACAGAGGAGCTTGAGACATAATAGACTGGTCAAAAATAAGAAGGTGAGGGCTGGAGCAGTGGCTCGGTGGTTACAGTGCTTGCCTGGCATGTGTGAGGATGCGGGTTCGAACCCCAGCACCACGTACACAGCCAAGTCTTGGAGCAACAAAAGCCACATGAAAAACTAAATTAAATTGATTCTTTCTTTCTCTCTCTCTCTCCGACTGTTCCTCTCTCTTTCAAAAAAAAACAAATAAATAAAATAAGAAGTTGAGCTTTCCCCAAAACAGGAAAAATAGAAATAAAAGGTACTGTGATGGATGTGAGGACGTGAGCCCAGACACAGCTATGATTCTATGAGTCATAAATGGGCTGAATACTTGGTTAAATGGCAGCTACCACACAAGGTGTTTTTTTTTAAGAGAGAGAGAATAGAGAAAGAGAAAGAACCAATTTTATTTTTCATCTGTTTTTTGTTTGGGTTTATATTTCTGACACTTAGTTGTGTATGTGGTGCTGGATTTGAACCCAGGTCCTCGTGCATGGCAGGCAAGCACTCCAATCACTAAGCCACTGCTCCAGTCCTCCACCCAAGGTTTTTGAACCCTCAACTGTACAGTTATATTTACAGTTATTATAAAGACCCAGAATGATTAAAAGTTACGCAAATGTAATCTAGAGAAAGCTGGTGCTGTCCACTCACGGAGAGTAAATCAGATTTCGGAATAAGGTGTTTTGCTGGAGGTAACAAGGGACTTCTTGTAATTGCACGTCCGTTCAACAGAAGGATCTAACATCTTCTGGACGTGTGGTGGACCACACAGTAGGCTGGCAGAAAGCCAGAACAACAGAACACACGTTCTTTTCAAATGCACACAGACCTTTTACGACCTGGGCCACCAAGCCAGTCTCAACACGTTGAGATGGACTGAAATCGTGTCCTCTGGTGACGGGCAAACATAAAGCCTGATAACAACACAATGACTATAAAAACCCTCAGATGTTTAGAAACGAAGTGATAGTGTTCTAAATAATCTACAAATCAAAGGAGAAATCCCAGAGATCTTTTGAACTAGCTATGATGGACAGGTGGTGACCCAAGTCAGAAAGTCCGGTCACCCTGTGTGACTAGGTCTGCAGTTGAAGGTCAGGGCCTGACCCCAAGTGCATCTCAGCCCCAGAAGAAGGCTGAAGGTCAGCCAGCTAAGCTTGCATCCCCCAAAGCTGCCAAGGAGAGCAAATCAAGTCCAGAGGAGAAGGAAACAATTAGGAGGACAAGAATGAAAACCAACAGTCCCCAAAGACTAACAACACTGACGAAACTCAATCAAGACCTGGCCTGTCCCTGGCAAAACTGGAGGCTGTGGGCACATTTCTAAACACTTAGGTTGTAAATCAAGCTCACGGACTTCAGCAAAAAGCTGCCCTCCTGCTTTGATGAATGCACATTCACAGGACAGAGAGGATCCGGTTCAGATCCAGAACTCTCAGGCTCCTTGGAGCTCCATCTCTGGCCATGGGGTGACGGCTGGATGGAACCTGGCCCCCGGCCACCCTGGACCTGGACTGTGAGGAGCCCACACTTCCCAGCTCTGACCACAGCCCACGGCCGGCTGCCCATTTGCGACCTGCTGGGCATGTGCCATGGGCCTGGGGTCTGCCTGTGGAAGGACAGTCCCAGGCAGGAGGCCCTGCAGGCTCTGGGAGCAGGCTGGAGCCGCTTGGGAAGGGACAGTTGGGGCCTGAGCTTTCAGGCATGGACTCAAAAGGGGTCACAGGTTCCGGGTGGGCAGTGTCCCCAGCCTCATGGGCTTCACACCCATGCAGATGAGGACCACAGCAGGCTCCCGAGAAGGGGCCTCTCCTGTCTGCCCCTCAGGCACACAGAGAGGAAGAAAGGAAGGGAGACCCAGTGGCCAACAGCTGGAAGAGGGCAGAGAGCACGGCAGCCCAGAGGTATGAGGAGGCCAGCAGGAGGCGGCGGAAATGCCAGTCACTGCAGCGGTCTAGAAAACACAAGTGCCCCAGATCTTCAGGAGAGAGAGCAAATCCCATAAGCCCTGCCCGGAAGACAGCCGTCCAGTGCAAGCTGCCTTCACGGAGAATTCCAGGTCCACCCCAATCCCTGGGGGAACAGCATCAACTTCTCACAGTCTGCAGGAACAAGGAGAGAGCAGGTCCTGGGCACTAACCCGAGAAGGATGTCAAGGAGTAACGCGCATCGCAGGCCCAGGCCACAGCCTCACGCACGAGTATCAGCAAACCACTGGAATAAAGCATCACGGCCACCCTGGTTTATTCCAGGAATGGAAGACTGGCTTGGTTTTTAAATATAACCAAGGCTAAAATCCATTATCAGGTGTTGCAGGAGTCTGGTGAGATTTGACAGCTATGTGTGAAGAAAGCTTTGCAAACTCAGGTGCCCAGAGGGCTCCGGAGCCCCCTGAAGTGGGGCCGCGAGTGCGGTCTCTGCCTTTCCACTTCCAGCCAACACCGTTCTGGACCGAGAATGCGGTAGAGCAAGAAAACAAACAGAGACGTGTGGATGAGGAAGGAGGGAAACGGACATCACGCCCAACTGCACAAGGTGGATGGAGGAAGCTGCTGAACTATCGGAGTTCGAAGCAATTCGCACGAGGCCGCCGAAGCCGAGGTTAGCGCTCAAATTCAACTGTTGCTGTGAACCAGAACAGAATCCGAGACACCTAGCTTTGCTTTCTCTTTCGGTGTTAGGGTTTGAATCCAGGGCCTTGGCATGCCACGCACACGCCCTGCCGTGTTAGATACCTAGGATCAAACAAGACACACAGAGCCTCAACCGAGAAAGCTGCCGACCAGAGAGGACCTGGACGGATGAGCAGGATTGAGAGACTCACTATGGCACGGCTGTCGCTCCACTCGTTCAACGGGACCTCAACCAGAATGCCACAAGGGGTGTGTGGGTGTGTCTGTGCACGTGTGTGCACATATGCACCTGTGTGCATGTGTGTATCTGCATATGTGTGACTGTGTATGCACACATGAGTCTTGTGTGTGCATGTGTGTGCCTGTGTGTGCACATGCGTGCCTGTGTGCGGGTGTGTCTTCACGTGTGTGCCTGTGTGTGCATGTATGTACACATGTGTGCATGTGTGTGCACATATGTACCTTGTGCCTTGTGTTCACCGTGTCTTGTGTGTACACGTGAGTGAGACTGGCAAGCTGATTCTGAAGTTCGTGTGGACGTCATTATGGTGATGGCAATCTTGAGGGAACAGTCAGGGGACCATGTGCTCCGATCTGAGGACATGTCCTGGTACAGTAGTTAAAGGGCTGTGGGGCATGGCCAAAGGGACAGACAGAGTAAAGAGGAGTCCCGGAGCGGCTCACACGCTCCGCTGCTCCGCTTACTGCAGAGGGAAGGGCTGCCTTTTAGCAGCGGGTGTGGACTGATCAACGGCGTGGCTGCTGCGTGCCACGCACAGCTGAGCCTTGACCGTCACCTCCGCCCAGGCGCGAAGCCAGCTCCAGACACAGGAGTCCATCAGCGAGTGTCCAGGAGAAACGGTGAACAGTTCTTAAACTGGACACGGAAAACAGCACCCACCAAGGAAATACCCATCCTTGTAGTCTATTAAATGGAGGAATTTCCAGGCTGGAGCGGTGGCTCAGCGGTTACAGCGCTTGCCCGGCATGCGCAAGTACGCGAGTTCAAACCCCAGCACCTTGTACACAATGGGGTCTTGGAGCAGCGAAAGCCACATGAAAAACAAAATAAAAAATTGTTTCTCTCTTCTTTATCTCTCACTGTCCCTCTCTCTAAAAACAAAACAACAAACAAACAAACAAAAGACAAAACAACTTAGGCATTTCCAGGAGCAGGGGAGCGGTGGCCACGCCTGTAATCCCCGCAGCTCAGGGGGCTGAGGCAGGAGGATGGCACGTTAAAGGCCAGCCCCAGCAACTCAGAGAGGGAGACCCTGTGTCAAAATAAAAAATAAAAGGGGCTGGGGATGTGGCGCAGTGGTTAAGCAGCCCTGGGTTCAATCCCCAGTACCCCCAACCCCCCCAAAAACAAAACTAATAAACTTAGGAACTTCTGTAGGGCCAAGGACACCACTGAATAGGTGAAAAGGGAGTCGTAAAGCCAGAGAAAATGTTCCAATTGGTAGAAACCTTGAAGGACCCATAGTCACAGTACAGAAATCACAAAGGAATAGAATAAGGCAAACCATTCAAATAAAACAATGTCCCGTTTGAGCGCTTCTCCCAAAGAGCCTCTCCGCGGGTACGCGGGGCTTGCGAAACGGTACACTGCCACTATCAGTCCCGCGGAACCTCCACCTTAGAGCCACAATGGGGAGGCGCCGCACAGACTTCAGAGGGCTGCAGGCAAAACCAGGCAAAATCCGGAGCTGCAGCATAGGCGCACCCAGTGCTGGTGCCACGGATCCCCAGACGCTCGCACGCTGCGCCCTGATAACGTCCTCTAGCGTGCCCTGGTCACCATCACATGCTCACTTTGGTGGCCATGCAGCTGTGATGTGTGACCTTGCACCGTCATACACATCTGCCTGCCTGCAGTACAAAGCACTTCTCTGAAACTGTCTGCAGAGAGCAGTAGGAGGTCCCCAGCCCAGGGGGAGGGTGCTATGGGTGGTCAGTGCCTTGCGTGGCTTCTCCCTGCGATGCGGATGTCCAGACACCACCCGCTCCTCAGGTGTCCACAACCCTGCTAGTGGCCCCGTTTGACAGACGAGGAAATTGAAGTCAGGGATGTGAATGAACTTGTCCAAAGCCGCACAGCGGGTGAACTGCGGAGTAAGATTCAAACCCTGGTCCCCCACCTTCAATTTCCATTCCGCCTGTCAAAGTCAACTGCCGAGCCCCACAGGGGAGACAGCACCCTGACCCCCCGCTCTGGACACCCATGCAGCTCCTGCAGGTGCGCTGCTGCTTGTGTTTGGAGGGTGAGCAGAAGTCTTGAGGGTGGCTGGGGACAAGTCCAGGCCCACAGGCAGTGGGGCCAAGGCCGGCAGAGGAAGGGCACACCTCCAGGGAGGAGAGTCAGGAAGCTGCGCAAGGAGAAGGCTAGGACAGGCTGGAGGCTGAGCAGGGCACCAGAGCAAGGGCTCTGCGGGAGGGGACGAGCCACCTAATGATGGGGCAGGCGTGGCCCAGAGCTGCACTCAGAGGTGCCTGTCGTGGGAGGAGGATGCTGGCGCACGCATCAAGGGCTTGGGAGATGCCTGTGTCAACAGCTACCGCAAGGCCAGCCCTGTGGTTTGAGTCTGGTCATCACATAACGAGCAGGTCAAGGGGCGTCACCTGAGGAACATCTCCACCAGGCCACCTTCAAGGGATTTCTGCTGGTGCAGCGTGTCCTCTCCAGGGATGGAGGAATCAGCCCTAGAACACCCTGGGGGGCCAGATCTGTGGGTGGATTTAGGACAGACCAGGTGGCATGTTGCTGGCCGCCGGCTCACTCGGTCCCTCACCAGCTTCCTGGAATGGTCCCCACCGTTGCCTTTCAGCATTTATCTGGAGAGGCGAATCCAAGACCAATATTTTAAAATCCATCCCTGGTGTCCATAACAGTTCCTGGAACATAGTTCAAATCACCCCCTGTTGTTTGTCCTGTGCCACCTGTGTGACGGGCCCTGCCCTTTACGCTGGTTCCCTCGGTCAATCTTGGGACACCCCTGAGGCAGGGATTACTGTTGTCCCCATTGGACAGATGAAGAAGCCGAGATAGGGAGCTGAATCCCTTGCCCAGGTCAGGATTTGAAATCTGCCGGTCAATGGCAGAGCCAGAGCCCTTGGCCACGGGACCAGGACTCCTGCTGCTTCCACTGGGTGACAGGAAGCAGTGACAGGAGCTGGCAGCAGGAGCTGACATCCTGATCCCCTCTCATGCCAGGTGGTTTCCTGTCTGCTGAGCTGGGCTTTTGACCCCGTAGGAACCTCAGGTTGTCACCCCCAGGTGTCACAGCCACCTCCCCTCCTGTACCACCAGAAATCAATCGGGCTGCCATGGGTGGCCATGGCTTTGAGAAGCGGCCGTGTTGCGGCCCGTCCAGGGAGCATGTTCCCGGTGTGCACAGCGCATGCTCAAACCCTCGACGTTCGAGAAGAACCTGTTTCTGCTGGCAAGCAGCTCCCAGGATCCTGTCTGTTCACTTTCTGCTGTGCTGCAAGGCCCTCAGGTACAGAATTTCCTGATGAGCAGAAGCCACAGGCCAATCTGGCGAGGTCCCCGGCACGCACAAGACAGCACCTAGTGGGTGGCGGGGGTACTGCCCATCAATACCCTCCCAGGGAGGAGGAGAGGGAAGAGAGACAGAGGCAGGGACCTGGGACAGGTTATCTCTGGCCTGGGCTTCCTGTCCTTCAATCTTACACCTAATCCATAAGCCACACCCCTCTCTACCTCACCTAAAAACCCTGATTAAACACAGCCAGTGAATGCTCATTCCTTCCACAACCGCTTCTGAGGCAAAATCTGGAAGAAAAGAACATAAACTGATCTTTAAAAAAAAAAAATTCTGCACGAACCTTAAACTTTATTCAACCTTAAAAGAAGCTAAAACATCTAATAAATTGATACAGTTTATAGAAACTAGATAGATTATTAAATAGGAAACTGTTTACTATGTTTCAGAAATTCAAATCCACCAGTTCATCCATTGGGTAAATGTTTACCTAAAAGTTCAGGGGCAAAGTTAAACAGTTGAAATAAAATGGAATTAAGCCTTAATATTTTGTTTTACTTTGACTACAGATGGAAGACAAAAATAATATCTCATAAAACGGAAAGTTTCTATTTTCACCAAAATATTTGGAAAGTTATTTTATTTTTAATTTGGATACCTAGATTCAATGTAGCTCCTGCAAGGGAGGTTTCCAGAGCTCGGGGAACTGGAAGCATTTGGAAACTGGCTTTGGTTATTATTTAAAACATTTGTTTCACAAAGACACAGTTTGTTTCAAAAAGCGTCACACGTGCCAGGAGCTGCTTGTGAATCCCCGGGCTGGGGGGCCGGGTTCTTCTGCAGGGCCTCCCCTCAGGGGGGAGGCCCAGCCTGCGGGCTGCAGGGCCATCTCCCGCTCGGGTTCCTTCCCTGGGTCCCTTCTTTTTTATGATGCTGCTGCTGAGTTTACAGCACACTCATCAAGATGATTTCAAAGAATTTCATGAAATGGCAAGTGAGAAAAGAAGCTGTCATAATCCAGCAACCACACAGGGAACCATGTCTTTTGTGTTTGTTTTAGTTGAGAAGAAATCCTTCAGAGAGCCAAAATGTGAACAAAAGTTATTCTGATCGGGCAGCCTTCTGGGATCTTGCTCTTCCCCAACCACAAGGGAAAAAGTCTTTAGTCGTTTTTCTGTCTCTGAACTCCATTGCTCTAGTCTTACTTCTGCATGTAACTAAAACAGTCTTTTTGCTTTTAGAATAGTTTTAGACTGGGCTGATGCGGTGGCTCAGTGGTTATGGTGCTTGCCTGGCATGCGCAAGTACGTAGGTTTGAATCCCAGCACCTCGTACACAACTAAGTGTCAGAGCAATGAAAGTCACATGAAAGACTAAGTAAAAATTGATTCTCTCTTTCTCTCTCAAAGTCCCTCTCTCCCCTAAAAAAAATAGTTTTAGATTTACAGGAAAGTGGGCAGATGGGACCGTTTCTTGCATCCAGCTCCCGGTCCCTGTCGCCAGCATCTTGCGTTGCTATGATAAACCTGTCAAGACTCACAAACCCCAAGGCTCCACACTTCATTGAGATTTTCTTGCTTTTGACCTATTGAGCTCCTTCTGTCTCAGGACCCCACCCCGGGTCCCACCTGGCTCAGATGGCATCTCATTCCGAGCTGATGCAATAAGCGTTGAGGGCAAGAGACCCCAAGTTTGCTTTGATTCTCAGCTGGGACCTGGCACCAGCCATTTCCAGAAGTGTCCCGAATGGTCTCATTTACCTTAAACAGCCACATTCAGGACGAGCTTGGAATAAGCAGATGTGGTGCTGTATTTTCCTCCAAACCCTTGACCTGCTCTTGTGATATTCTTAGCATCTTCTTCCTGTCTGAGTTCTGCTGAGCTCTCTCGCGTCCACCACAGTGGAAGTATGGAAATTCTAGACCTGCATTCATTCTGGACTGATGGAGAAGGTGACAGCTGTGGCCCGTACCATGCCTTCCCTGGATGCTGGTGCTGAAGGAAACAGACAGACGAAGGCTCCAAGTGGCTGTGCAGGGAGCCATGTGCCCACTGGGAACAAGGGTGGTGCAGGTCAGGGCGGCATTTCCACCAAACCCCAGGAGCTCGGCCTGCGTCTCACAGAGCCTGGGGCACCTTCATGGGCACCTGGTCTGTTTGATCGTCCAGACTCACCCACAGCATGCATCCCACCGATTTCCCTGGCCTGGTCTCTGGACAGACTCCTCTAGACCAACATGATGTAAAGAGGGGTGAAGTGGACAGGTGCAAGGTGCATTCTCTTTTCTGCAAAGGCCAGGCCCCAAGTGAACTAAAGTCTCACCGTCTCTGGTGCGAGTCCACATGTGTGAAGGAGGACAGCACCTGCACCCCACAACACAGGCCTGGAGCTGGCTGGTGCTCTGGAGGGGTCTGCCTTGAAACACCGTGTCACGTGGGTGATGGGGGCGAGTGCTCTGGGAAGCAGAGGTCTCCCCTTAAAAACCCTCCTCTTCTGCTGCTGAAGGTGAAGGGCATGTCAATCATGCCTAGCCACACCCAGGTGAGCGAGAAGCTCCATCGACGGGTGCAGCCTTTACCCAGGTGCTCTGGCCTGGACAGCTTCCTGATTCTCCGCTTGGAGTTCTTCAGGACCACCGGTCATGAAAGTTTAGGGCCAAGAGCAGGACTAGCAATGATCCCTGTCTCTCATAGTTCCTGTTTCCTCTCTGCATTCCTCCAACATAAACAGAGCTTCCTAACATCCAGGAAGCTCCAGAATTCTGCTTCCCACCAATGAGAAACTAAGGGTGGTTTCTGGAGTTTTAAAAATGTACAAGTTGTGTCTTGGGGGTGGTTTTTATTTTGAAATGAGTTCAAGGGCATGGAAAGCCCTTGTCAGCTGTCAAAGCCTCCCCCCAAGCCTCTGCTTCACCTTTCTCATTCTTTCTCCTATCTTCCTTATCTTCTCTCTAGCTCATGTCCATCCACCTTCACATAACCTTATATTTGTTCGCATTGACCTGTTCTTTTCCCCTGAACCACGAGTGGAAGTTGGAGACCATTATCGTAGTCACAGGAAAATTATCAAAATCAGGATATTTAGATTAATGTAGCATTATGATTTCATCTGAAGTCCATGTGCAGAGTTCATCAATGGTTCCAGTCGTCCCCTTAACAGCAGGATCTCTTCAGGTCCAGGATTCAATCTAGGACCAAGCGTCACATCACGCCGGAACATTCTCTTACTTTCAGTCTTTCCCTGTCATTTGTGACCTCAACAGGTTTTAAGAGTATAGGCCAGGGGTGGAGCGGTGGCTCGGCAGTAGAGTGCTCACCTGGCTAAAACTAAAAACTAAAAACCAGAAGAATAAATAATAAAATTGATTCTCACTCACTTCCTCTCTCTTAAAAAAAAAAAAGAGTATGAGCCAGCTACCAGGTTTGAACTTTGAAATAGTAAGAAGTTTATGGGGAGATTCTCTGGGACTGTAAAGTCTGTTCCTCATCAAGCACTCACGGTCAAGGCTGAGGCCCCACTGAGGTCTTCTTCTGTTGAAGAGACTGTCGGCCAACATCACATGGGTGTTCTGCTGTAAAGAGGAGCTGCCACCCCTGTTCATTTAATTCCATTTGGAGTCAGGGGTTTCCGTTTTACCCAGGGAGTTACAGTTTGGCCCCTGATAGCACACACTTCCTGCTCCTGCCTTTTGATTCAATCTGATAGTCTCTGCCTTTTAGTTGGATCGTGTAGACCATTCACATTTAGTGTGAGTGCTAATAAAGTTCAGCATAAATTGACCAACATGTGCTTTCTTTGCATTAAATGAACTTTTTCGATGATTCCATCACATCTTCATCGTCGGATCATCATCGCCATCTTTTACTCACTAGCTGCTCTTTAGTCGCACGACACATCTCCAATGCCCCATTCCTCCCCCATCCTCGGCTGGTGGAGCATTTTACTCCAACACGTTGTAAACCCTATGACACATGGTTACTGTTCTACTGCAATTATGTTTTGTAGAGATCAGACGTGAGAGAACGTCTTTCTGTTACCGGCGGCTTACTATTTATTAACTTCGGTGCTTTGCTTCTTTCTGGTGTCTTGTGCATTTCATCCTTTGTTCAGATTCAAATTTCATCTGTTACCATGTTTCCTCTTTCCTGAAGAACTTCCTTTATTGTTTTTTTTTTTTAAAGAAAGAGGGACAGTGAGAGAGACAGAGAAAGAGAGAAACAACTTTTATTTAGTTTTTCACATGGCCTTTGTTGCTCCAACACTTAGTTGTGTACGTGGTGCTGGGGTTTGAACCCAGGTCCTCGTGCTTGCCAGGCAAGCGCCGAAACCACTGAGCCACCGCTCCAGCCCTCCTTTATTGTTTTTTACTCTGTGAGTAGGCTGGAGTCCTGACTTAGTTCCTCTCTACCTGAATCCATTTGGATCAATTGGTGTATTCCACAAGTCACTCTCGTTCTGTGTATCTTTCCCAGTGGGTCTCCCTGCCCCACTCTGCATTTTACTTTGAAGAATTTTATGGCCAGGCCTTCAACTTCATTAGTCTTTCATTTGCAGTATCTTGTTTCTCATTGATCTCATTCTGTGCATATTTCAATTGTAGGAGCTCCATTTGGACATTTTCTTAAGTATCTTTTCGTTATTTCTTTTCTCTCCCTCCCTTTCTTTCATTTTTCTTTTCTTGCCTTTTCTGGTCTCTTTCTTTCTTTCTCTCTCTCTTTCTTTTTCTTTCTTTCTTTCTTTCCTTCATCAGGGATTGAACCCAGAGATGCTTAACCTCTGAGTCACATCCCCAGCCCTATTTATATTTTATTTTGAGACAGGGTCTTGCTAAGTTGCTGAGGCTGGCCTTGCCTTGCAATCCTCCTGCCTGGGCCTCCTGAGCTGCTGGGATTATGAATTTGCATCACAGTGCCTGGCTTTTCATCCTCTTTCTAATCTGTTCCTGATTCCCCTACTTTCTGAACATACGGAGCACACTTTTAATAATTCTAACGTTCTTCTTTTCGGAGTCCATCATTTGTCTTCTGGGTGTTTTTATTGATTATTTTTCCTCCTCGTTATGGGGCATATTTTCTGTCTTCTTTGCTCGCCCGCAGTTTCTGATTGGACAGTAGACCTTGTGTTTTTATGTAGTTGGGTGCTGGGTTTTATCATTTGTTCTTTAGTTAGTGCTGAACTCCGTGCCGGAATGTGGTTAAGTTGCTTACAATCTGCCAGATCCTTCCAAGCTTTGCCTCTGTACTTCCAGATTCAGGTCCAGAGTAGCCTCGTTGTTTGTTTTGGAGTCACTGGGGATGGAGGCCAGGGCCGCACTCACGCTGGGCAAGTGCTCCACCACTGAACCACACCCCAGCCGTCAGAGCAGCCTTGCACCACATCCTGAGGACCCTGCTGCAGGGTGCTTTCATTTTGGGACCTTGCTGCTCTTACTGCTGGGAGTGGGAGCTGGTCCCAGCCTCTGTGAGCCCTGTCAAGGATTGGATCTGCACTTTCCGGTGGTCCTTGCTCCGGCCTGGAAGGTTTCCTCTCCTGCTTGTCCGATCAATGCTCTGCCAAAGACTCCTGCGGAGAGGACTCCTCTCTGCAGACCTCAGGACATGCAACACCTCCCTCTTAGGGGTTCAGCACACCGGCAAGTGCTCTAGCGCTGAGTCACCAGTTCTAGATGCCTCAGCCCCCTCCGATGCTGGTCTTCGTATCTTCAATCCAGCAAGACCACCAGTTAGTCCTGCAGCCTGAAAACCACCTTGAACCAGATGGATTGGCCCGGGGCCTTCCCTCTTCTCCGGAAACGTAGTCCCGACTGCTGTTCAGCGTCTGAAGTTCAGGCTTCATGGATTCTGTGGGTCCTTCCAGCTGTCTAAGGCAGGGGACAGGGCAGAGCCCCACCCTGTTACCAAGCAGTGGCCGAATCACAGCCCCCTCCTGCTCTCTTGTGCTCTCTGCACCTATGGGCTCTTGCCTACCTGCTGGTCACCTGTGCCCTTCCTGCCTCCGCCGGGGGACAGCCACTTCTCCAAGAAGCCCTGGCTCTTTTAGTGGAGAATAATATTTAGAGGTCAAGATCTGGGAGCAGGTGTGTTAGTTGCTGCTGGAGTGTTGGATTTCTTTTCTTTTTCTTTCTTTCTTTTTTGTACTGGGGATTGAACCCAGGGGCGCTTAACCACTGAGCCACATTCCCAGCCTTTTTATTTTTTATTTTGTGACAAGGCCTTGCTAAGCTGCTGACCCTGGCCTCACACTTGCAATCCTCCTGCTTCAGCCTCCAGAATTATTGGGATTACAGGTCGTGTGCCTTTGTGCCTGGCTGTGGGAAATTTTTTAAAAAATAAAAATTAAAGACCTATGCATTTAAATAATATCAGGGAAAAGCTTGGGAAATTCTGGGTTCTTTCTTTTTTTTTTTGAAGTGACAACATTTCAGGGTTAAAAAATTCCCTTCAGCCTCCTCTGCTGATGGAGAAGGACATATCTCCGCTGAGAACCTCCTGCTCACCAGGGTCTGACCTGGGCGCCAGGGGTCCAGCAGGTTCAAAGCAGAGAGAGCCCTGGCCCAGAGGAGTTCACACAAGCACCTGCTGCTTTCACCTTGCTGTTGTCACCAGAGTTCACACCGGCCTTTCCTGGCAGTCAAGGTGGCCCTTTCCTTGTGGCTCTGACGTGGCACTTGTAACCTTTACGTGAAGGGCGTGCTTGGGAGCCTGCGGTCACCCAGACCCAGCTGTGCATATCCGATCAGATCTGAACCCCACATGTGTAAATGTCCCGCTGAGAAATCAACAACGCAAACCCACTGCCGAGCACCCAGTGACAACAGCCCCCGCTGGCAGGAGGCGCAGACCCCGCCTCCTTACCCAGCCACCGCGTTCCTATCAAATGCTAATAGGCTTGTATTCTCATATGTGCGAGTGCAAAACAGCACTCGTGACATCTACTCATCGGTTTATTTTGCAGACAAATGTACACGTGATGCGAATCGAATGGGACTTGTGATGTAAGGTGTCCCTGAGGTCTGCATCCCCTCCCAGCTGCAATCTGTGGGGAGGATGGCATGGCCAACGACCACTACTGCTTGGGGTCTCAGGGATGGGGGAGGTGAGATGGGGGAAATTTAGGCAGTCAGAGTAGTTAGAATGTGCGAGTCAGTCGAGGGAAACCGGTTTTTTCCTTTAAGATCACTCTGACCTCCCCCAACGCTAGTGAGGAGGGTCTGCCAGGTGGGTCCGGATGCAGACTCCCTTCTGCTACGCCAGCTGCCACATTCTTTCTATTGAAGCCTGAGGCACAACCCCAAGGCTGGACCCAACCAGAACCTCCCTCACCCATGTCCTAGGTTAGGGGGAAGGGAGAGGACGACCAATTGAAGGGGGAGCTTCCTATAAAAAGGCAGACCTGGCTGCCTCCTGGACTCTGTCCCCTTCTCCACTCTGGGGGGGTCTGCTCTTTTCCCTGTGCTTTGCTTTCTATAAAATACAGTCTGTCTACTACGCTTGCCTTGGTGTCCCTCAGTTTCATTCTTCGACTCCAAGAGGACATGAACCTGACATCTAATAAAACCAGCATCAGATGGGGGCGTGACCAGGATATGGATGAGATCACCACCAAGGTAGGCTCTCTGCAAGGTGCAGCTTGTATTTTTCTGTCTCTTTCTTTCTGGAGGACAATGAACTTGGCGTCCATCAGTCACTTAAACACAATTAGAGCAACTGCCAGTCTTAAGCCTCTGATGACAGTTTTCATGTCCTTTCACAATTCCTAATCCCCTGCCTTCGGCTCAGGCACATTAGGCTCTGTAAGGGTCATTTCCAGCTTTTCTGTCTCTGCTCGGAGTGTGTCTGGCATTAGTAGTTGCTCCTGATCCTGGTTGACTGTGGATGTGAGGAGCTGAGGGAAGGAGTGAAGCAACTGAGAGATTCTGGCCAGGGCCACTCCCTGGTGGATCTCAAAGGCTTCTATCCGGACCTCCTCTCCCCACAGCCCTTAGGGGTATCCTACAAATAACCAATCGTTTGGACGGTGCTGGGCAAATGCCCTAGAACTATTCACCTCCGTATGAGCCACATTCTTCTTCCAATGCTCGTTCCTCCCGAGCAGACCCTTTCCTCCCCCATCAGACTCTTAGCCATTGAGAAAAGGACATTTTACATAGAATGGGTCATAAGGAAGGGCCTAGGTCCTCTCTGTTCACAAACTAGGATTTTACAACCTTGTAGGAAGATAACTCTGTGCTTTTTCCTTAGTGAATTAACTCTGTTTAAACACTGGGCACCTGACAGTTATCACGGCTGCTGATCTTAAGACTCGGGTGACAGGCTTGCTGGGCAGGCAGGACTGATCCCCCTTCACCTAGGTGTTGGGAATGTCGGTTCTGACTTGCTTCAGTTTCCTTTCTCCCACAGAAAGAGAAACAGATAGTGGTCGATGCTGGTACCCCTGAGGGCTGTCAGGGTAAGACTCTGGCTTGGCCCAGGGGTGGAGGGCACCCTCACTTGATGAATCTCGGATCCTGAGATGAAGTCTTGGTCTGATCTAAGGTCTTTGTGAAAGAGGTGACCCATTAATCCCCAGAGCGTGAGCCGAGCAGTCTCTCCCTCTTCTGAAATGCTTCTACTCTGTCTGTCCCCAATATCCACCTCTTAAACAGGGGCCCCTTGAGAGAGAGCTCCCCTAGCTTTAGCACCTTTCCTTCTGTAAACTTGTTATCTGGCAGGAAAAAATCAAAAAGTTCTGTCTCAGAGTAAACCACCTCGCCTCTCTCCTAGTTCAGGAAGCCAAATGGTTTATCTTCTCTAGTGGGGAAATCACCCAGAGCACTAACAGGCTTACCTCCCACTTCAAATTGAGGAGCATGATATAGAATCACAGGCCTGGGAGTATGAGAACTAAAGGAAAGACTCACGTAAGGCAAATTTAAAAGGCACAACTAGTTGTCAGATATCCTCCCTTAGAGCCTCCATGCTGAATGAGGTCTCAGCCGCAGGTCATGAAAGGAACTGCTGATTCCTAGAGTGTCCAAGATCAGGAAGATGTCCCTTAGCCAAAGAGATGGTTCCCCTGGTGCAGGCGCCCGTGCTGATCTCCTTTGCTCGCTACCAGGGGTGACCTAATCACAGTAGACACCAGGCTGCTTTCCTACTGTGGGGCATTGTATGTGGGAGTTTTATAGTGGATAAGGGACCAGTAATGCCACTAAGCCTGGATCCCCTTAGGTCTTTGGCATGTGGCAAACAAAGGCCTTTGCATCCTCCCTGGTAAGGTAGCAAAAAATCCAGCAGGATTTAGGGAAAGGGGAGGTGGGATTGCTGACCGTCAGAAGCCCCCTGATAAAGGACGTCCACTAATTCAGGTGGGAGCTTTATTCTCACGTTATGACAGGTCCACCACTAGCCTGCATAGCCCACAAATGCCCAAGAAAGACACCTCATTTTATAATATAAACTTTAATAGCATTTTGCAGCTTAGTCTGTTTGCAAAAGGGAAGAAGATGCCTGCCAGTTTCCTGCCTGATAGCCATCTAAAATGCAAACTACATGAGCTAGAGCCTAAACCAGTTTGAGACCAGAGGAAAAAAGGTTTGAAGTGCTACTTTTAAATTCAAGCAGCTGTGAGGCCTAGGGGGCTATGCTTACTCTCTTCCTGCACTCTGAGATTCTAGCAGGAGACATGGATGGAAAGGATCTGGAAAGGCCAGCTACTCCAGGTTCCCAGCCTTTAGAGACGCTTAAGAGGCCTGTATTCTTATACTTTGGAGATAATGTAGCAGGGACTCAGCTTTAGGAAGCTGATAGGTCAGGCCCAAGAATAGCAGGAAACACTAATTCCTGAGGAGTTTTCTCTTCTCTTCATTTGGACACAAAGACGGAAATTGGAAAGATTCCAGATTTTCTTTGTTCTAAAAAAAAAAAAAATCCTAAGGCTTTCACGAGCTCTCGTTCTCTCAACGTCTGGGCTACTCTAACTCTGACTCAAAAGCGCACTGTTCTGCTAACGATGCTTGTATGCTCCTTTACCAGAATAAACACGGCTGCTTCAATTTTTGGATTTTGAGCTCAATTTTACCGGTGAATTCACCTATCATTTTGTACACTTAAATATATTTTTCAGTCTTGTCTTATCTAACTAGAGTTTTTAACTGTGGCTTTTTACTGCGGTCTTTATTCAAAAGGTCAATTATTCAAAGAAAGGCTGTAAAATCTGTTTCCTGTTGGTTTGTGTGCACACCTGTCCTGTGTGTTCGTGTACATGTGTGTTATGTGTGTTCAACATGGTACCAAATTGGCTTATAGATGAGCGCTCATAAATTAAATTAAAAAAAAAGAAAATGGATCCAAATGACTTTAGTTTACATGACTTAAACGTTTAAAAAGAGGGTCAATCTACATCATTTAAATTTAAGAGTAAAGGTGTGCTTGAGATTACTAGCTTGCATGTTTTCCTAGGTGGTCAATCAATAGCATGTTGGTTTCTATAAAGGCTTAAAGTGTAACATTCATTGCTTCTAGGGTTTTTCTTCAACGGAAAAAGATGGCTTATATTTGTCTGGTATCCTGGTTTCATGGGTAACCTAAAGTTAACAATTAAAAATGAGTAAATTAGATTTAACATAAATGGGACGAATCTCCATAAATGTGTTTGTTAAAGGAGACATCTGATCAATTTGCAAAGTCAAAATGTTAAAACATCAACCACTAAGTAAATTTGAGTATCTTGACTTCTTAGTTTCTATAAGGTGACACATTTGGATTTATTAAGTATGTTCTTATGAATTCTATAAGGTAACATGCATTTGGGTTTATTAAATGTGCTTTTATAGGTTGAAAACTAAAAAGATATAGTTTAAGATTGGTTTTTTTTTCTGGGTCTTCACCAAATTCAAGGTTATTAAGAGTTAAAATTCTAACAGGTGTAATTCTATATGCAAAGAGTACAAAAGGTTTCAGCTGTGTATCAATTAAAGTACTATAAATAGTATAAAACATTTGATCTTATTAGCAGGAGTAATTAGAAAGATTCAGAAATTTTATAAGGATTGTTTCAAAATGTAAGTTTAAGAAAGAGTCAGCAAATAGGAAAGAGATGTAAGAAAGTTATAGGTATAGAAATATACTTTGATATGGGAATTAGAATGAAAGAAATGTTCCTGGATGATGAAAGAAATGTTTCTGGATGAAGAAATATAGAGTGTCTAAGTAAGTTACAGAAGGTTTGTAAATCTCAAAAGTCTGTGTGGGATTAAATTAAATATAATTGGCACAATTTAAAGTTATTTAAAGTTTCACTTAAGTTCAAATATTAATGTAGTGTTATGAACCAGAATCTAATTCTATGTGTTGAAGTAACAAGGATTTCTTAAAACATTGATCTGCTCTTATCAAGATAATTCCTGGTGTTAGGTTTAATTACTTAGGAAAACTAAATCTTAAAGGAATTATAGTTTGTACCTGTTTTAAAACCTTTTAAATGATTACTTCATAACATTAAATGAGCAACTTTTTAAAGGTTATTACAATATAGCTGACACCTTGATATACGTAAATAGAACTATGTTTAAGAACATGATGTTTATCTGAGCCTTGTTTAAGTGTTATGTATGCTTATAAAATAAGAATTTGTGTAGGGTTACAGACAAGGTAATCAGCATGCTCTCTTTTACACACTGGTATTTCAAAACCTGGGTTATATCTGTTTGCTTTAATATATAAATGTTTCATTGTTATACACCAGCTAATAAGTCTATCCCTGATCATCAAAACTTTCCTAAATTTAGAAAATTTAAAGCTATTGCTAAACCTGTACAGACCTGTGATTAGTGTTATAATATATTATGGGTCCTAAATTTTTATTCAAACGTTAAATTTAGTTAATAAGGACATCTGTATAATTAATACTGGCTTTGTTGTGTATTAGATTTATCCATGTCTTCCAAGTATGTAAATATTTTAAGGTGTAAAACTTAGGAGAACATTTTACCAAGCTGGTGTTTCCAAACTAAAGTTGTTTGTAACAATGGTCTCCTTCAGGTTTACATGGAAACTGCAAACTTAATTAGGGATTTATTGATGTCATTCAATATTTTGTAATTGGATTAGAATAACCTGTCTCTTTAAACTGGTATAAAAATTTAACTGTATTTTTGTAAAGTAATAAGGAGAGCCTAATTTATTTAAAGATTAGCAACGTGGAACATAAAAACATGTTGCTACCCTTTCCACATAAAGGAGCTCTCTTAGCTTTTATTTGATTTATGATATAAAGCTATGTGTTAACTAATAGTTATATAGATTCAGGAAAACCCTACCATCTTTCTGCAAAACTCAGGGAGGCACAGAGAAAACACATCATCGTGGACCCCGAGTCCATAGAGGGCCACATAATTTCAAAGGACAACTTTATCACTCAGATGACCCCCAGACATTTGGAGGAAGTTACAATAATTGGCATAAGGCCCTGATCAGTCCTTAGATAACCTCCCCCAACTTGCAACCAACATCTTTTATAACAATGATCAGGAGGAGAGGAAAGAAAGGGAACACAGAGACTGGAAAAAACTGAGACACTGGCTATGGCCCTGCAAGGACTAAGCTTCCAGGATAATAAAGGAGAGAAATGGAATGGACCCCAAGCCACAAAAAGGGCTTATGTCCGTTGTGAAAAAGGGGGACATTACCTGCGGGAGTGCTCACAGGCCAAGCAACCACCACTAAGGCCCTATCATATCTGTCAAGAAAATCACTGGAGGAATAAATGTCCCCAGAGGCTCTGTCCCTCAGATCCAGAGTTTCCCACACAGGCCCGACAGGGCTGAGGTCAGCTTCAAAGGCTCCTGTGACTCCTATTGCCATGCATGAGCCCCAGGTATGCTTCTCCACAGGAGCCAAAAGGTGAGTTTCCTCTTGGACACTGGCGCTAGCCTTTCCGTACTTGTCTCCCCCTCCTCTAATACTGTGACGGTGCAAGGAGTGTCTAGAGGGCTTGTATTAAAATGTTATGTAAGCCCTGAAGTATGGGCCACGAAAGGCAGAACTGGGCAAGCAGAAGTGCAGTTAAAGTAGCCCTAAAGGATCCCCCTGTCCTTCCATGCCAGAGATGGAAACTTGGCACCTACTTCCAGGCCTTCAGGTAATTAATGGAGCAGACGTTCCCCTCCACTCTATGATGCCTGATCCTTATGCTCTGTCCTTTAAGATCCTAGCTGCTGCTACTTAGTTTACTGTATTAGATGTCTTTTTCTGGACACCCCTAGGCTCTCAATCACAATATATGTTTGTCTTTGAGGAGCCAAATAACAGACCTGGTTCTCCCTCTCTTAGACTCAATGTTAACTTTCATTCTGACATTAACTTTTTGATGTCTTAGTTCAGCTGATTCATTCCAACTTAAAATCTGTTGAATTCCCGATGGTGATGAAGATGGAGCCACCCACGAGCACTCCAGATGGCCTTTATCATGGACCCCTTAATTGACATGAAAATTCTTAGAAGAAACCCAAACTGCTTGCCCCTTTTTGCTCCTTCTTAGCCAGAAGTAGCCAAAGAATGGTCATCACCCACTTTCCCATCTTTTACAGCAGTAAAAGTTTCCTTAATTAGAGGGGGGAGGTGACACAGGGGGAAAGTTAGGCAGTCAGAGTAGTTAGAATGTGCGAGTCAGTCGAGGGAAACCGGTTTTTTCCTTTAAGATCACTCTGACCTCCCCCAACGCTAGTGAGGAGGGTCTGCCAGGTGGGTCGGATGCAGACTCCCTTCTGCTACGCCAGCTGCCACATTCTTTCTATTGAACCCAAGCCTGACCCAACCAGAACCTCCCTCACCCGTGTCCTAGGTTAGGGGTAAGGGAGAGGACGACCAATTGAAGGGGGAACTTCCTATAAAAAGGGCAGACGTGGCTGCCTTCTGGGCTCTGTCTCCTTCTCCACTCTGGGGGGTCTGCTCTTTTCCCTGTGCTTTGCTTTCTATAAAATACAGTCTGTCTACTACGCTTGCCTCGGTGTCCCTCGGTTTCATTCTTCGACTCCGGGGGACACGAACCCAACTTCCAGCAAACTGGCATCAGGGGTGGAGCACCCACCTTCTTCAGTGCTTCATGCTGTCCCGATCCCCTCCACAGTTGCACACCAAGCTCCAGCACCCTTGCCCTGCCGGGCCTGGAGCCATGATGCCGTGACGGCTCTGTCCCCTGCGCCTTTGCGGGGGCCTCGTGACTCACCCAGTCCTCCAGGCTCTGCTTTGTGATGCCAGGTGGAACAGGAGTGGCTACTCATTTGCAGGACATGCCCTCAGATGACCGCCTGTCTGCCCAGCACCTTCCATTGACCAGGCTTCCTGGAACACGCCACGTCAATGTCCTTTGACCCAGCCCCGAATGGCAGTCCCCAGCAGTCAAGGCCGGTCCTCCTAAACAGCAGGAGGAACAGCTCCCCGCTCTCTTTGCAGGTCGGAATGCAAGACTCTGCCATGGAATGAGACAAGTGCCCTCGGCAAGTTTCTGAGTGGCCTCGTTCCCTGTCTGCAAGTGGGGGCTACCAGGCTGAGCCTGGGCTGACGTGCACAGTGTCAGGCCAGTCTCTCTGAGAGCGCCAGGGGTTGCTGGCTGGCTGTCTCACTGCGTAGGACGCGTTACTCCAAGTCTCAGGCAGCTGATGCAGAAGTGGGACCTGCGGCCGGCCTCGGGAGCCGCTTTCCCCAGAGCCCCACGGCTGACAGGCAAGGGTGCGGGTGGGAGGGTGCGGTCCTCGGGGATGCTCTTCCCACCAGCCCTTCTCCAGTCCCCTCTGCCTCCTGCCTCCTGCTGGCTTTCTGAATGTAGAGGTCTCTAGGTTGTGAGCTCCACCCCCCACATTGTGCATTTCACCCCCACCCTGGGGCTGCACCTGAGCCTCTGCAGGCAGCTTCACCTCTGCCCCCACATGCACGCACCTTGGTCAGGCACAGAGGCGGGAAGCTGGAGTTCTGAGCCTGTGAGTGCTCCCACATCAGGACGGCCGGGGCCTGGGGGCGACGGGAGGGGGTCCTCAAGATCACACGCTCACTCATTCATTTGCTCACTGAACACACACTCGTGAAGTGCCAGCCAAGCGTGGTGGCAGCCTTAAATGCTGAGCCACAGGCCTGCCTGCCTGCGATGTGGCCCCTGGCCTCTGGAGTGAAGGCGGGCACACCGACAGCCACCGCAGGGAACATCAGCGTTGGTGTAGCGGAGGGAGGGTCCCTGACCTTCCTGTCTTCACTCCGCTAAGAGGAAGAGTCACCAACTGGGCCTCGTTTACCAGAGCTGAGCATTAGCCCATGGAGAGCAAGGGCCATGTCCCAACCTGGACTTGAGACTGAGCCTACTTGGGAAAAGGAGGGAGCGGGTGAAGATTGGAATTCAGGATTTTGAGAGGAGATCGCTCTGGATTTCCCAAGAGGGCCCTGAATCAAATGACAGTTGTGCTCACAAGAAGCACACACAGGAGAGGCATGAGGACAGGGAAAGGCAGAGACTGTGGTGATGCGGCCAGCAGCCAAGGCCTCCAGGAGCCCCAGAGGCTGGCAGCCTCCCCAGAGCTTCCGGAGGAAGCTCTGCCCTGCACACAGCTTGGTCTTCTCAACACATTTTGCTTTTCCTAGCCACCTGGTGTGTGGCCATTTGCTATCTGAGCCCCAGGAAAGTCATCCAGCAGGGCTGGGGGAGAGGCCGTCCCAGAGTGTAGGCTTCCTTCTGCCCGGGCCCCTGCCACACCCACCCTTGGGTATCCTCCTTGCTTGGGGCTGGCCATCAGCTGCTGATAATCTGCATGGGGGACACAGGCCCCTTACAAATCCGAACCCAAGACTCTCCGGTCCAGCTGCCAGGCATGCGGCTCCCTTCCCTGCCCTCTGCCACCCTGCACAGCTGGCTGGGAGCTCCCACGCACAGGGAAGTGGCTCAGCCAACAGGGGTTCAAGCCCTGCTGGGCCCTGGCCACCAATGTCTAACACCCTGCAGCCCAGAGGTCCCCAGCACAAGTCCATTTGGAGGCAGAGAGGAAGGTGTGGCCACCAATCCTGCTGATCTGCTCTTCCTGCACCAGGCTGGGGCAGGACCAATGCATTTTGTCAATTCATCCAACGTTTACCACGCAGACTCCCGGCTGGGCCACGGCTGCAGCCACCACTAGGGCTCCTGTGGCTCTGGCCGCACCTGCGTCCTTGGTCCTACCCTGCGTTAGGGCAGAAGTCCCACTGCTCTAGATAATTACTAGAGCTTCCACAGGGTTTGGGAGGAATGTGTCAGCAGCCTGCTCGCGGGGAGGCTTTCCCCTGAGATCTGTGTCCTTTGCCCACATCCGCCCGCCTGAGCAGCGCCTTAAGCCAGCGGGCCCAGGAGTGGACCAGCCCCGCTTGCAGCTTCAAAGGCGAAATGAAAGCCAGCGAGGTGGGCGGAGGAGATCGATGTGTAAGGCTCCTTTCTCTTCAGAGATAAATAATTCATTGGGTTTGGATGCACTTTGCACTGATCAGGGCAGAAGGAAAGTCAGCTCTTTCTGCTGGCCTGGTGGCATCCTAGCTGACCGGGTGCTGTTGGCACATTCCCTCCTGCCCACCTCGGATGATGCGAGATGCCAAGGCTGCTCTGGTCTCTCCTCTCTGGAGGAGCCTGGGTCCCCCAGCTGTGAGGGACTTGGCCCTCTGGGTCCCTGAGACTGCCATCTGCCCCTCCTGGATGGCACCCGACTTCCCCCCAGAATTCTCCTGAGCCAGGTGCCTGTCCTATTCTCCAGAGCAGGCACTGGCCTGTTTTTCCTGTGAAGTGCCACTAACTAGATGTTTGAGGCCTGGCGGGACATCCAGACTGGACCAGCTGTGCAACTGACGGGCTCAGTGCAAGTGGAAATGCAGTCCTTTGTGAAGGACTTGTATGAGTTTCAAGACTGGGAGAACAGAGGGCCACCATTGTGACTGCTGACCATCTAAGCCTGGGACCTCTACCACCGTGCAAGGCAGATGCCCACCAAGCCAACCCAGATCTGCTGCACAACCAGCCGAGACTGTGCAAACGAGCGAGTGTGGCTTCAGTCCAACAAAATTTTATTTATAAAACAGATTCATGGGGGCTCGAGTGGTGGCTCAGTGGTTATGGTGCTTGCCTGGCATGTGCGAGGACATGAGATCGAACCCCAGCACCACGTACACAACAAAGTGTCAGAGCAACAAAAGAAACATGAAAAACTAAATAAAATTGGTTCTCTCTCTCTCTCTCTCTC
>PVKS010024869.1:0-30563 GCA_004027875.1 Aplodontia rufa | reverse complement strand
TTTTAGAGCATTAGGGGGATGGCTCTATAGGATACTTGGAGGTGTAGGGAGGGGGAGGGAGAGGGTATATGAAGAACTCATAGGAGTCTGGAGATTGTGAAGATGGGGGAACCATCCCAGAAGCCGATGTCATTCCTCCATGAACTACCCATTTAACGCATGAGTTCTTCTGGGGGAAACTGCAATAGGTAAAATCCAAGGTGGTTATCCATGATCTAGTTTTTCCCCTCGAAAACAAATTTATATCCATTGATTGCTAATGTTTTGATAATGTTTCCCCCTCAACTGTATTTCTATATTCTTCTAATTAAAAAAAATAAATAAAAATTAAAAAAAAAATAAACACAGGCCTCAAATATTTCCTTCAGTGATAAAAAATATGATTACACAAACACATACAGACATAATAAAGATAACACGACATATTAAGAAGGAATCTAAAAACAGTAAAACCCTAAATGACATGTATTCAGATTGCAAAGAGAAAAATTATCTTATAAGCAGCAAGCAATGTAAAAGACATTTGTAAAATCATATTATGCTTGACGCTATAAAAGAAAATATTAAGTATATGCTGAGAGAAAAAGAATATTAATTTTTTAGAAATCCAAATGAAACTTCCAGATATACAAAATTATATAAATAACAATTCATAGTTATATGTAAAATATGATTATAAACTTTTTAATAGCTTTGATAAACTTGAAGGCAGTTGTGTAAACCTCAGAATGAAGACTTGGTAGATGATACAAAGTATAGAAGTGATATTCCAAGCCCTAATGTGCACAAGGGGAAGGTATACAATATTCCAAATTAGTGCCAGAAGGAGGACTAGTTTCAAGAAAAAGAGGTGAATCTTGGAAAATATGGTATAGGACTTTGTCAACTGACTAAAGCAGAAAAGGCCCAAAGGATCCAGTAGAACTAATGAAACACAAATCATGCCTGAATACGTAAAAAATATTTTTTAAATGTGTCATAAAAGACAGATAATTATAAGTAAATTAGAATTCATCCATTAGCCAGCTTTAGCAATAATGGGAACCAGAAGAAAGAAAACTAATATTATCAGTACTACTGAAAATAGGTGTAAACTATAAATGTGTACCCAACAGAGTTATATTTAAGACAGTTTTAATTAAGTCTTTGTAGATATATTGAAGTGAATAAAGTGTAGCTCATACCAACATCCATTTAAAGGAATTACAAAGTACAGGCAGCCATGATACAGAATTAAAGTTGCCCCAGAAGAAAAGAAAATATTTTCTAGATCTATAAATAAAGTCTTTATTTGAAAAACAATTTGGGGGATAAGGCTTAAAATAGCAACAGACAGAAACTCCTAACTACAATAATGCAAGGTGCTACAGGCTGATATAAGGCAAAGTATTTTAAAATCCTTGAATTGTTTGTGTGTGTGACTAGATTGGTTAAGATGTTGCTTGATTTATAGTTCATTATATTAAATATGTACATTACTGTTTGAAGTGTAAATATTATTTGAACAGAAATTCTTACTTTTTAAACCAACAGATGCAGGATAAATGAGAACAGTAAATAAACATGTAATTAAAAATGTAAAACAGAAGAAAAGAAAAAAATGTAGCAAAAGTAAGACACATTGAAAGTATAAAGCAACGTAATGAAAAAAGACTAGTAAGTTAATAATCATATTTTGTTATAAGAACATGTCAAATTGTACTTTTACTCCAACTATCATCATTTTTCAAGAATCATGTAAAAGTATAAGGGCATAAAAATTTGAAAGACAAAGTATAGAAACAAAATATCAACCAAAAACTAATGAAAATAAAACTACAGCAATTATATTTACCCACCCTTGTCCCTCCTCCCCTCCCCCTTCCTTCCCAGTACATCTCTACAAATGCCTTAGGTTGTATTGTCACTACAACTTTTCAGGGTTTAATACATGAGATTGACCGCCTTTCGCAATGGTTAGGGTTTAGCTCCAACCTCCACAGATGAGTGAAGACATTCCACCCTTGGTTCTCTGGGTTATGCTGACTTCACTCACCATGATTTCTTCCATAGCCATCCATTTACCTTCAAAGGCTGCAATATCATTGTTTCTAATTGCTGAGTAAAACTCCATGGTATATATGTACCACAGTTTTTGGATCCATTCATCTAGTGAGGGACACCTGGGTTGTTTCCATAATTTAACTATAGTAAATTAAGATGCTATGAACATAGATTTTGCTGTATCACTGTAATGTGCTGATTCTAAGTCCCCTGGAAAAATACCCAATAGAGGAATAACTGGATCATATGGTGGGTTCATCCCTAGATTTTGAGGATTCTCCACACTGCTTTCCAGAGGGGCTATACCAGTCTGTAGTTCCACCAACAGTGTGCTAGTGTGCCTATCTTTCCACAACCCCTCCAGCATCTCTTATTGTTTATTTGCTTCATTTTTGCCAATCTGACTGGTGTGAGGTGAAATCTTAAAGTAGTTCCATTTGCATTTCTCTGATTACTAGTGATTTAGTAATTATTAGTAATTACTTTCTCATGTATTCGTTGGCCTGATCAATGTCCTCGGTTGAGAAGTTTCTATTTAGTTCTTTGGCCTATTTATTGACTGTGTTGTTTGTGTGTTTAAAGGTGAGATTTTTGAGGATTTTGTAGATTCTGGATATGAGACCTCTGTCAGAAGAATCACAGTCCATGACTCTCCAATTCTGTAGGAAACTTCTTGACTAATTCAGTTGTTTTCTTGACAGTGCAAAAGCTTTTTAGCTTTAATGCATTCCATTCACTGATTTTTGACTTGACTTCTTTCACTTTAGAAGGCATGTTGAGAAAGTCTTTTCCTACTCCCAGTGCTGAAGTGTTGGACCTTATAAATGAAATAGGTCAAAAAATGTTAACTATAGGGTAATTTAAAACATGGCTTATAATCAATCCCATCTATTTATTAACGTAACATGGATTTATTGAACTTGTACTGTATGTCAGGTACTGTCCTAGTAGATGCTTCTTAAGCACATTAGAACACGCACAGGAACTAGGAACATTTTAACATATTGAAGTGGTATCATATTCAAAGATTGGTACAATAAATACAAATGATAAGCATATAATTAGAAATTAAGAGAGTTCCTAAGTACCACAAAGATTTAGAAACAACGAAAAGGAAAGAACAAAGAAATTGTAATGGAAATTTCAAAATCCTAGAAGAAGCATACTTATAATTTAGAACTATATGACAATAAAATGGCATAACAATGCTAAAAGTCACTTCTCTAGAAAGACTAATGAAATAGACAAGCTTCTATTGAGATTGATTCAGGAGAAAAATGAAAGAAAATTAAATTTTACTGAGAATAAAAATAGGTAGGCATCTACAGATAGAGTACAAATAAAAGATAATATTTTAAAGAAGTTTAAAAAAATCTGAATTAACTTATAAAGAAATAAACAAAGCAAATCAATATTTTAAATTTTTCTAACAAAGAAAACACTTAAAGAATCATGAGTGAGAAGTTATCAAATTTAAAGACAGAAGCTTTCAATCCTCTGCAAAGCATTCCTGACAGAAAAGAGAGAAACAGACTCAGCTCATTTTTAAAAGATAGTGTAGGAGCTGGAGCTGCACTCAATGGTTGAGGCACTTGCCTGGCATGCAGAAGGACAAGCTTTCAAACCCCAGCACCACATACACAACTAAGTGTCAGAGAAATAGAGCCCAGATGAAAAAATAAAGTTGATTTTCTCTCTCTCTCTCTCTCACACACACTCTGTTCCTCTCTCTCTCTCCAAAAACAAAAACAAAAATAAAAGAATATAAACTTAAAATACAAAATGCACACAATTGCAATAAAACTAAGGTAAATTACAGGTCAACTTCATTTATGGCGACAAATGTAAAATTCCTAAATAGAATGTTCATGAAGTGAATCTGAAAGTTAATTAGAAATAATAAAATGCCAAAACTATCCTTACCATCATAACTGTAAAGGGAAAATGTGATCATTACAATAGTTGCACAAATAATTTTGAAAATGATCAAAACCCACTTACGATTTTAAAAAAGGACAATTTATAAGCTTGGGGTAGGATGAAATTTCCTGATTATGATAAAGTTTAGGTACTAAAGACATATAGCAAAAATAATTATTAAAATCACACATGAAAAGCAATCTTTATAAATTGAGAAAAAATAAGGGTAATTATTTTATTTTTTCTATTTAATATATACAAGTTATATAGATTTATTTACACACATATACATTTATATATTTAATATAAATAGTGAGATAAGAAATGTATTGTTTTTTTTTTTATTGCTTCAGGATAAGAAATATAAAGGAAAGAAAAAATTAGATAGAATAGTTCACAAAAACCCCTAAAAGTATCTATTGATTTTAAACATAATTAAAATTTTTCATACAGGTATTTATAATAGCAATGAGCAATTTTGCTTATAAATCTCATTTAGAAAAAACAATCAGAATACAAATATATATTTAAAATAATATATATTCCAAATCTATGAGATATAAAAATAGAATTAATTTATATTGCTAGAGGCCAACTTCATTTGTGGAAATTATAACTTAAAGGGAACTTAGCAAGGACTTTTTGCAAGCTGGTAAAGCCATTTCTTAGTCTTGGGGCTGATATATGAGTTTGTGAAAATTAACTCTACAGTTACTTGAATTTATATGTGAAACTAACAAGAGAAAATACAGAAATTATTTTTAAAATAATTTAAATTATATAATTATTAAATTATTAATAGACAAAGAAAATTTTATTGAAAGAATTAAAAAACTAAATAAATGAGGAGAAAAACCACATTCTTGGATAAAATAATCCAATATAAAAAAGAGATCAGTATTAGAAAATCTCAGTCCCAGATTGACCTATAGATTAAGTCATTTCCCAACACATTTTGGGGTTTGGTAATAATACTATTAACAATAAAATACATTTGGGAAAGTTAATAACCAAGTAAATACTGAAATTCTTCTAAGGAACAACTATGACATGAAATTTGAAATAAATAAAACTCGTGACAAAATCAGTTTCATGTAGAATAAGAAGCTAAAACAAAGTTTTCAAATTTTAGAATAAAAATGCAAGGCTGGAGCCATGGCGCAATGGTCATGGTGCTTGCCTGGCATGCTCAAGGATAAGAGTTCTAACGCCAGCATCACATACACAATGAAATTTCTGAGCAACAAAAGTCCCATAAAAAACTAAATAAAATTGATTCTCTCTTTCTCTCTCTCTCTCTCTCTTTCACTGTCCCTTTCTCTCTTAAAGAAAAAAAAGAATAAAAATACAAAGACTTTTCTTTTAAATTTTTATTTGTTATCTGGCAGAGCTGGGGATGGAACCCCAGGGCTTCACACATGCTTGCCATCAACCTACCACTGAGCTGCAATGCCAGCCCCATCTGGATACATTTTACACTGAAATGGTAAAGTTTAATGAAAATAAGGTATGAAGAAGATAAAATACTTTGTTGATTCCATTTTCACTAAGTTCTGATGGTCAAAGAGCACCATTATACAGAAAGTAAAAGTAATACAAGTCAACAATATAACAAATATTCAAGTTATTAAAAAAAATTCTGCAAGTAGCAGAAAGAGACTGACAATCAACTCCCAGACTAGTGGGTAAAAGTTACTTTTTTAATGAGATAAATCAAAATGTGAAAAACTAAATTTCAAGGTCATCCATGTGCACTTAATTGTACATGTACATTCATACAAACTCACCCACTTTAATGCCATAATAAAAATCCCGAAAACTACTGAATATTGGGGTTGGGGGTTTAGCTCAGTGGCAGAGCGCTTGCCTAGCATGTGCAAGGCCCCGAATTCGGTCCTCATCCCTGAAAAAAAATACTGAATATTGATAAAAATGTAGATCACACTTTGTCTCATATAGCGCCATTGCAAGTTGAAATAGGGACCATACTTTTAGGAAAATGCTAAGGCATTATATAGCAAATCTGAAAATTAATGCAACCTACATACTAGAAATTCACTATTTCACTCCTGGGTAGCTATACTGGAAAACAGTTATACGTGTATACCTATAGAAATATGCAAGAAAGTTCACTGCAACCCTATACTGAACAACCAAGGAATTAATGAAAGTATCCTTTGATTTCAGAGTATACAAGTAAATAAACCGTAGTGATTTTATAAAAGAAAATACAAAAAAATGAAGGAAGAAGCATGCCCCAAAAGAATGCACATATTATTTATGTATGACATCCAAACATAAACAAAACTACATTTAAGTGGAATAGATGCAATTAGTTATGGATAAATAAGGATTGCAAATGTACTATCAAAACACATTTTATTAAGTGAAGTTTTAAATATGTCAGGTTTTCAAATTATGATTTTTTTAAACTATAAAGACTTGTAGATACTCTGTTATGTGTGATCTACTTCAAAATAAAATGGATTTATTGGTATAAGTAATGAGGTAAATAGCAGACATATAAAGCTGGAAACCTAAAATTAGTGAGCAGAAAAATTGAATTAAGAAAACCTTCCAGAGCAGAGTACAAAAATACAATGAAATTATATTTCATGGTATGGAAGGATTTTTAAGACTCATATGAGATAGATACAGAAAGCTTTCTATCCATCTACCTGGTTTTCCAGAAGTAGAAACTAAAGACAATAGAAATAGCTGGCATTTTTACAAAGTTGAATGAAACATTACAGAAATACACAAAGAAGCAGGTCCTGTGGATGAGATGTCTGATGATGGACAGAATCCATGAGAATATAAATCCCAATCTAGGTAACCAGTGTCTTTTATGAACATCGGGGTTAAAGGCAAAATTTTCAAGGCTGTTGCGGACAAGAGAATTATTTTCATGAGTAATACTGTCAAGGGACTGGAGCAGTGGCTCAGCGATGAAGGCACTTGCCTGGCATGCACAACGACACTGGTTCAAACCTTAGTATCATGTATACAATGAAGTGTCAGAGCAATGAAAGCCACGTGAGAAACTAAATTAAAAATTGATTCTCTCTCTCTTTCTCACTGTCCCTCTCTCTCTTAAAAAAAAAAAAGACTATCAAATAGCTTACAACTAACTATATTGCAAGAAAATAGTGCTATAGTATCTTCAAAGTACTGTGATAGCACAGTTTGAATCTTACACTGTGAAAACAATCTATACTATTCAAGTGTTAGGGTGAATTAGATACATTTTCAAGTATGTAGAACTTACAAAATATTTCCATCCACTAACAGTCTTCCAAAGGATTAAAAAAGCATATTTTCCAGAAGAAAATTGGTACTAATCCATATGGAAATAATAGAAACAAGGAACTATTGAAGACATGTTTATAGTTAAACATGTGATTAGAAATTGAAAAAAGGACATTAAAGAATATACTCATTTATATTGTGGACTAGACCTACTAATTTGATGATGGCCATTATTATTAACAAGGAAACATTGATTATTTTAATAGATAGTTTGAGACAAAATTTATAACAATGAATGATAAATAACAATAATCATGGCAAAATATCAGGTATGAGTGTAGAGGCAGCAGTGGGTTGCTGTGAGCTGTCTGCTGCATGTAGGAGTTGGTATTTAGGCAGACTATTTATTATTTGCTCACTTTGTTTCATTTTATTTTTAGCTACATTTCTTTTCTTCCTTTAATGTGTGGTATTTTTCCAAAAAGATCATTTTCTTCGCTTTATTATCACAGCACATGGACCACCTAACGTTTTCTTGTAAAACCAAGTAACACTTGTTCGGAAGATCTAGTCTGAAGAATCATTTTTTCACCAACTTTCCAAGATTGGTGAGCAAGCCAACAAGTAGTAATGGGGGAACATTTTCCACGTAATCTTTTATTAGTCTGGAAATTATAGATTTGAAGAGCATCCAAATGGGCACCATAAAGGTTGTGATTTTTGCAGAATATTTACAAATGGAACTCACCAATTGCTATTTCCATGAGCTTAACTATGCTAGACAACAGTTTGCTGGAGGAAAAACACCATTATTTTAAGAAGTTTCTATTCCTCATCCTAGAAACATCTCTGGCACCAAAACTTTTTAGCTACAATGTTGGTAAAATGATAAAAGTTGGTTATTTTTTTTTTGGTCTTTGTGGGTTTTTTTTTTAACAACATAAGTTATAGTAATTTCACCACTAACTAGTGAGTGCTGATAGAAAGATGAGTATGCAATAACCAAATACAACTTTTTAACATTATAAACATTGCCACTTCTCCATATCTATTATCTTTTCCACAAAGTAAAAAAAAAAAATCTGAATTCTAAATGAGCAAGCACAGTAAAAACTACATCTCTTATTAATTTTATAACTAGATGTGGGCATGTGTGTAAAATCTGACCAACAACATGGGAACAAAAGAAACCTGCGGCTTAATTCTTATCTTCTCTTGTTTCTGGTTCTGGTATATAGACAAGATAATACTAACGGGAGAATTCATTTGGAGCTATGATTAAAAAGATGCATTTTCTAGTTGATTAGCAAGGAATCTTTGTATCCAAAGTGATCAGGCTCTGACAGCATCCCTGAACCACATACCTACTTTTTATTGGATTAATAAGTGTGCTTTCACTTTGGTTGAGAAACTGTAGTCTGGAACTTCTTGATTGTAACAGCTTAACTTGTAGCCTAATTAGAGTACCCAATCACATTATTTTGAATTTTTCAGAAACCAATTATGGAAGACATTTGTCTAAACATTCAATATTGTTATTATTAAAAATTTAAAATTTATTAAATCATGAATGGCTAAAATATGCACTTTTGAAATACTTTGCTAGTCTGTTTCATTAAACTCTAATTATGTTTTACCTTAAGTGATATATTAGTACTTATCAATATATATTTGAAATTTCTTCCGCAAATTAGTGAAATTTTATTGAACATATATGGATATCAGGAGTCAAATTTGTTCATGTCTTTAAGTACTAATATGAAATAGTGGCACAAAACATATGAACAAATGGCTGCTTTTCATGTAGAACTGTAAACACATTCTACATATAATATTTAAGTGTTCTTTGGTAGATTTGAGTTTTGATCTAATTCTGTTCCACTAAATATGTTGTGCTTACAGGAGTCTGTGACCAATACCCCTTTATACTATATACGTTATCTCACAACCTTAGAACAGAAAATTAGATCTCAATGTTAGTTAAAATGGAAAAAAGAACCTATTTGAAATGACTTAATATATATATGGTGTAAATATCCTGATTGCCCATCTACAGGGATATTTCAATGTACTTGCCAAAGAATGTAATAAAGTTGATTCCATTTCTACCTGATCATTGTCATATGGAATTATATTCTTCTGAATGCTTACTGTATTTCAGTTCTTTCTAAACTTTATCAAAATTAATAAATTCTTATGCACTACTTTTTGCTTTTTACATTCCTATGGAATACTTACCAAGAACTTACAATGACCTCATATCAGTATTTGTTAATATAAATATCTTATTGCTATATCAGTTGGTGGATCAAAACCAAGTTTTAGAAATAAATATGTGGTTAAAAATAGAAAGAAATGCCATTGTTTGCTCATCTCAGAAAATATGACTTCCAGACAAATTAACAAAACAACATAAATAAGGACATAGTGAAAAATTAAAAATCAGTAATTCCATTTAAGAAACAAATATACAAGCTAAATCAACCCCAAAAATCAATGTTGGAGTCATTGTGTTGAAACTGAAATTAACATATGAAAGAAAATGCAATAATGAGGAAAGAAAAAAAATATGTTGATGTATTTAATCAAAAACAGGTCTTATTTATATATCAAATGTATAAAAACTGATGAACTTGCATTTACGTGTTTTACCTTATTAAGATTCAATGATTACAATTTTGTATGGTTATTGTCACTGCTAGACATCTGGATAGACAAGAGTTTCAAAATGTGTGGAGTAATTAAAATGCTGCTGAAAATAGGATTTATCAAGTACATATTGGTAGTGAAATTCATTAAAGTTAGGTGCAATTTGCCCAATGAAAACTACATTTACTTCACTAATCTACTATTTATAAAGAAATTATTGTCAATCCATACTCTCTTCAAAATTATTTTTATTAATTCAATCAATTGCACAATAGTCAATGTGCCTATTATAAAATTCAAATGTTAAAAAAACATCTTAAAGGATGAACGTCTTCAACTTTTTCTATCAACAGTCATCCACTATTGCTATCTAGAGTCAGCCTTTGTTGCCATTTTGTGTGTCCTTCAGATTTATATATATTTTTTAAAGGCACAATCTTTAAAATCAATGTGAGTTCATGACTCCAAATTTTAAAAATGACAGATTTATTCTGACTTATTTCACCATGAAGGTTGCAGAAAATTGTGTCAATGTTTCTGTACCCAATACTCATAATATATGCAAAATGATGAGCTATTAGAATAATAGTTCACTACAAAGCAATAAAACCCAAGCAATTAATCAACTTTGATACTGAGTATTATTACATGAAAGACTACATGGAATTTAAGTGAATGGAATATGTTCATTTTCCTGAATAAACAAAACAACCAGGGAAAATTATTTTGCTTAATGGCATTAGTACTCTCAGCAAATAATCCTCTACACAACTTCATTTCCAAACACTGCGCAGCAGAAATTCAACTAAGTTTATTTTAAGGGTTCTCTTACTGGAGAATTTTACTTTGTTTTCAAGACAAAAGGAGAGAAAGGAAATACGAGTGTTTCTAATTCTGACATTTCCTTACTTCTTATCCCAGGCCAGCAATTGTTCCAACAATTATTAATAAGAAAAGTTGATAAAATCATCCCACTTTTCATGTGTCTGAAACATGTGAAGCCATCCAACTACGCTGGGGATGGGGATGGTCATCCCAGGAAGTTACATGAGAATCCGCCTAGAAAACCTAATGTGATTATCAAGGTTCCATTGCATCTGTCTTGAACTGACTCAAAATTTTATAGAAACTGATACTATTTCCTGTAAGGCTTCCAGTGCACCTTGGGTGCACATTGAAATTGTGTGCACTGTAGTGAGGCCCTGCTCCTGGCCTGCACAGTATCAGAATCTCTGGGGTTGAAGTTCTCCAATCTCTATTTTATTTAACTGCCCAAGTAAGTCCTATATGCAGCCTGTTACAGAATTTTGATTCAGAAGAATATTTAATTAAGATATCTTGAATGGTACATATTAAAATGAGGCATGATTTTATATTTCACAGATTTGGCAAAGAACATTTATTTGAATTGGACTTTCTTTAATATTTTCCATGCTGGGGATCAAACCCAGGGCCTGTGAATACTAGACAAGTACTCTGTGACTGAACTATGGGCCCAGTCTTAAATTTACATTTTCACAGTTGATATAGGCATATTTTTCCAACAGTATAATAACTGTATTTACAAAACTTGCCTTCAAAAACTGGGGAAAGGACTCCAAATTGGTAGAAGCCTCACCTTAACCTGCCTTTATCAGCAAAGCTAGGAGAGGTAAGGTAGTGTAACAAATAACCAAACATTCCAGTGGCTTAAAATAACAATTTATTTCTTATTTAGGCTACATGTTTATTATTGACTGGCAAGGTGGGCCTGTTCACTGAGTCTTGCAGTGATCCAGTTTGACAAAGGATCCATTGATATAAACTTCCTATGATCACAGAAGCTGAGAAAGTACACAGTGGCTCTGAAGTATTGATGGGAAGTGACCCATAGAACACTTGTTACGTTTCCTAAAGCAAGTTCTGGGGATGCATCTGGTCTAAAACAGGAAGAAATGAAATTTTTTGTAATCAAAAGAGGAGCATTCACACTGTCAACAATTCTGATCTCTACCACACCACTGGAGCTGGTCCATAGCCCCCAGGGTAGTTACCAGCAATGCAGGGCATCCTGTCCAAACACAGTAAACAGCAACAAATTGCACCAGCCATTGAGGATAGAGTTGCATAGAAACTGAGAACATATCAGGCATCTTGAGAGAGGTGTGCAGGGTAACAGTCTTATCCATAGCAAGAAATAAACACAGAGAAATGGTCGAGGCGTAAAGTTTTTTATGTTATTTAGGAATTTTTTTCACCATTATTATCATCAGACATTCCTGGTATCTTCACTCACTTACTTCTCACAATGAACCTAAGAGAACTTTGCTATCATCATTTCCTTTTGAGCCTAAAACATTAATAAACAAAATAAATTCTCAATGATAACTTCAGAAATGAGAGGTAGAATTGAAGCAGGGGTATGAGCCCAGAGTCCCAATATTTTATCATACACTGAGTGCCAAAAAGTGATAAGATGTTAGATCTGAAAGTGGCCTAAGGGTGACCCAATTCAAGATATTCATATCACAAGTAACAATAACTAAGCTAGAGAAATACTTGAAGTTAGTCAATTGACATTCATTGTAAGATATATATATATTTTTTTTTCACAGCATGGTCAGCTCCTTTACTAATGAAGCAATGTTATTTTTTGAAGCTATCGGGCAAATAAACAAATAAATAAAATTGTCTTTCCACAACAAATCTAGGCTGCATATAAATAGAGATTCGGTCTCAGTACACTTCCTTCAGCTTCCAGGTTTCATCCGTACCAGAGCACCTGACCGAACATGTGCATTGAAGCATTCATTCTGTGCTCTCCTTGCTAAGATCTGTAAACTTGATTATTAAATCCAGAGGAAAGTGTATATTGTTCTCATTTCAATAGAGTAGGGTTTATAAACTAAAGTATTATTGACATTTTGAGCCAGATTTTTCTTTGTCATGGAGGGTTACCCTACACATTAGCAGTGTCCCTGAAGTCTGTTCACTAGCTATTACTTACACTGCCCCATCCTCTGGCAATCACAAGCAAAAACTGTCTCCAGACATCGTCAACTACCCCTGAAGTGAGGGTGGTGAGATGGCAAATTAGCCTGTGTTGAAACCACTGCATAGTCTGCTCAGCAAGTTGTATCTGCCTGCAGCTTCCTCTCTGTTTCTTCAGGTGTTGGTAGAGAAATCATTTTCCTTTGAATTTCTATTGGCTGCTTTTCAACCCTACCACCAGCGGCAGCAGCATTCATATTTGTTTTCTCAATGACAAAATAAGCATCAGGAAGATTAAATTTGGAGAATATTCTCGTGATCTAAAAGATGACTGTCATTCTTGATGAACATTAGAAAATCTACAGTATCATCCCTTAAGAATATTAGCCAAGCACCTGAAGAAACATGTGCAAGGATGTTCATTATACTTGTGATTGCAATATTGAAATACTGAAAACCAATCTCAATTCCCACCAATAAGAAACTATTTAAATAATATATGATATATTTCTTTTTTTTTTTAAGAGAGAGAGAAATAATCAGTTTTATTTAGTTTTTTACGTAGCTTTCATTGCTCTGACACTTTGTTGTGTACATGGTGCTGGGGTTTGAACATGCATCCTTGCACTTGCCAGGCAAGTGCCATAACTGCAGAGCCACCTCTCCAGCCTCGTGTTCTTTATATGTAAAATGCAGTGCTCATTTAAAAAAACATGAATATGTAATGCCAACACTATGGACTTGATAACAGGAAGTGAAAAGGCAAGCTACAGAATATATATAATCCAATCTCATTACATTTAAAATATAACTGATGAGTGTGCCCATTGCAGAAAGAACAATGTATGGAGGTGGGTGCAACTGGGAGAGGAAGGGGCATGTATATGTGTACAACATACTGTTTCATCCTTTTTATTCAAAAGTAATAAAAACAAAATGTCACTGAACATGATAACAACATCTATATGGGTGTGAAGACAAAAGGTTCTACAGTTGATTTAGAAAGTCCTGTTCAGATATATTAAATAATTACTATTGTAAAGTGTAAAGAATTTTAATTCTAAATTCCAATTGTACTTTTTAAATTTTATAAGCAAATGGATATATAATTACCTCAAATAAGTAAAAGATGTTTTAGAGTTCTAGTTTTCAAAGATGGTCTCTTGTAAAGTGGCATGTCTATCTTTTGTCAATAAACATGCATTTTCTTGCAAATGTTATAGAGAATGTGAGAATTGTTATCACACTTTATTTCAGTTCTGGATAATTTTAAAAATTATTCAAACAGATCTGAGAGGTCAAGTTTCTAAGTGAAAGCATTTTAAAAGTGTCTAGGATAGTGTACAAGGTCTTCGCTTTTAAGAAAAGAAGATTCAAACTAGATTTGAAAGTATGATCAGAAACATTATGAAATGAAATGGACATGCTATTTGTCTTTAAATGAATTCTTATTGCCTAGGAATAGGACATCAATAATTACATCAATAATCTATAAAAGGTTCTTCCAATATTTTTATTATATGTAGCTTTCTAGAATTGTTGTAATAATATAATAATTGGTACTACAGTGCTTGGATACATGAGCATTTTCAAAATAATAAAGCAGTTTTAACAGTAAGGTTCTTTCAAGGTTAAATTTTTGAAAGCAAAAGAAAAAGCATGTGTGTGTGTGTATGTGTGAGTATGTGTGTGTGTGTGTGTGTGTGTGTATTTCATTTTATCCTTGAAGAAAAACAGCTAATCATTTTCTATTCCAATCCAATGCTTCACATTGGATGAACAAAAAATTATTTTATTCACGTGTGCTTTCTCTGCATTTGATAGTAGAGTCATTTGGCATCTCACTATTAATGGATAGCTATGGAAAGGCAGCTCCTTGAGACTCTGTCCTATTCTCTATCCTGTTTTCTCTCTTTTCGGTTCCATCTTGTTAGCTTTGTTAGCCTTGAAAATGCAGTGCAACTATGAATGTGTGTATTTGTCTTCCTGGATAACTCAAGTACACAAAGCACACAATTGGGAAAACGAAGCTTACACTTACTGTTTCTACTTCAATTAACAACTGTATTAAAAACTGACAGATAACTAATGAAAAACAGGGGTTATGAAAATGTAATGGCTCAATTGAATGAATTGCAATTAAAAGCTTATCAATGCCCACTTTTGTTATCATTCTGTGTTGCTCTGAAACCTCTAGAAGGTAATTAATATTTCATACAATTCACAGCTTCTAAATGAATTTTTACATTACATCAATGGGCAAAAATTAATTAGCAATCATCAACAGACTGCATAGGAGTCTTGCTTACACACAGATTACTGCCCAACTCAACTTTAGAAAAATAATTACCTGCTACACACTAGGGAGAACTTTACATTGTTATGGAGACCTCCACATGGATGACTTTTTGAGTGAATTATTGTTAAACAAACTGTTGGGGAGTTGAAAACCCTTGTCCTACATGTAATAGCAATTAGGAGAGTTAATGAATATTCTGTTTAGAACACTGGAGATGAATAGAGTATGGCATGCAAGATATTCCTGTAGCAATGAAGAATGTGTAGAAATTTCACTGTGAAAGTCCAGTATGGCATTACACCTTTTTTCAGGTAAATAATATTTTAAAAATATTTAAAAAGTCATCATTACTATTTATTGCCCTTAAGCCTCTTAATTACTCAATATTATTCAATCTGATATTTTGAAAACATTATTCCCTTTATAAGTTGGAATTGAGTTCATTATAAGCAAATAGAAGACAGCTTAAATTTACAGACTGCTAAAATTTTTACACTGTTTTTCCTAAATGTACATCAAAAGACAAAAAAAAAATCTTTTCTAGAATGTGACAGAAAGCAGAAAGACATACAGATGTATACAGCAGATAATTAGAATGCTGTCTAGATGGATTTTGGACCCTTTCCACTTCCTTCCAGAAAACATTCTAGACCTGAGAAGCAAACTTGGGAATGCAATCAGGAAATTGCGGGTTCCTAATTATACAATTATGTAACTCCTTCTGGTATACCTAGAGAAAAATATCTGCTATACCATTGGTGCTTGCATGAAAAACAACACTATATTATACTAAATACTTTAGTAATGTTAATCTTTTTAATCTGGTTCTTAAATATTTGGCAGTCAAATCTCTCTTTGGATTTATGAACTTCATCTCCTATGGCTATGTCTCCAACAGGAACTTTAAAACTGGAAATGGATATCTGTACTTTTGTAACTACTGATCTTTGAAGTAGTTGGGTGTAAATCTGATCCCCCAGTGAGTTTATGATCTGTTATTCCAAAATTTTTCAATATCTCAAAAATGTGTATTTTTTTGAGCAGTGTAATAGGAAAATCTAAAACTTTCCCTTTGAAGCTGCAAGATATTGTGTTCATGTGCATTTCAAAATGAATCTCGGAGTGCTGGTCAAAGTCAGTGAAGTCTTTCCTCCAAGCCTTGGCATATGTAAAAATAGTTGTGTAGGATCCATAGCACCATTCAAATTCTGTATAAACTCTCTGTGGCAGAAGCATTAAAAACCAGTTCTGACCTTGAGTCTAACCAATCAGCCTTAACTAATTTACATGACAGTGTAATTATAAGCATCCAAAAGAATTAGTTGTTTCAATTACAATAGCATGTAGATGGGCCAAGGCTGGCTGGTTTCAACAAAAGACAAAAAAAGTACTGGAAAAGTCCTCTTCTAAGCAGAAAGACCTGGCTTTGGTCATTTAACCAGCCATTGCTTTTTGTCCTGTACTAAAATTCTCTTGCCTAATTTATAATTCTATCATAGACACAAAATCAAAACCTTTTCTCAATCCAGGAAACACTAGCTAGCACTTCTCTTGATCTACAAAGTCTGTCACTCTGTCATTGGAGATTAATTTAAATTAATCTGATTAACTGCTTTATAAAAAGTCATGCAGATTTAAATCATGAATTCTCTCATATTTAAGATATTTGTAAATAAATTTTTATGAGATGTTACTATTTTTTCTTGTTTTATTGTTTAATCGGTTCTATAAGCATTTTCTCTCTCTCCCTCTCTCTCTCTCTCTCTCTCTCTACCTTCCTGTCTCTCTCATAATAGGTCTTTGAGTGATCATGAATAACAAATATGCAGAAATCCAGTTATCAGTGTAGACTTAACTATAATATACGTGAACGCCTTTCCTTTCTTTCTATCACATAAAAATTCCCATTTGGATAAGAATCTAGAGATTAAATGTTCATCATCTTCAAAACACCAAGCATTTATTTATTGGGCATTTACTGTGTATTGAGTATTTTAAAGATCTCAGGGTTATATATAAGGAATAAGTTAATAAAGGCTTACTTCAGGAGCTTACATCTACATTGGAAACCATATGTATGCCAACCAGTACATAATATGTTTGTATTTAAAGGTAATTAATCAATTATGTTTTTCAGAAAATCCTGTAGGCCACTGTAGGAAATTTCTTTCTTAAAAATTATTTTTCCTAATTTGACATTAATCTGATTATTTTATGCCAAGTGATATCAACAGAAACAGCCTGTCTAGTGGCAGCAAATGCTGGGGGTGGGGTGAGTGCACAACTTTTTTTCCTTTGTTTATAATTGTAAGAATTCTCCAGGTTTTCTCTAGGAAACATATCTATGGAACTGCAAAAATCATATTTTTCCCTACAAATTTTGTAAACAAAGAGTTCTCTTTTTTATTTTTCTTAGAAATTTATCTTTAAGGTGCTCTTTATGTGTCATTGATTATGCATTTATTCTTTGATCTGGAAGCTTTCAAAATTTAGAATACATGAAGATTTTGTTTACGCTGTTTATTGACAGACTGTACCCACAAAGATTCAGCTATGGGATGGGAGAGCAAGAATATGTATGCTGTGCTTTTTTTTTTTTTCAAACTGGAGATCTAACTTAAGGCCTTATTCATGCTAGGCAAGAATTACAACCCTTAGCTACAGTCTATGTCCCAAGAGTACACATTTAAACAATTATTTATTGTAATTTTTATATAAGTACTTTCAGACTAGTATTCAAACTCAGTGCTTCAGTACCTTTGATACTGAATTTTTAGTGTATTCTTTCAAATGTAGGATCCACTTTTGACCTATCACTTTTACATTCATGCCTTTAACATATCCCATCTCAAATTCCATTACCCCTTGCATAATGCCATCTATTTGTGCTGTCAGAACAGGATTTCAAATGGTGCTCAGACTGAAAGACCAAGGGTGCTCTTCACAAGAATCTGCCAGAGATCAGTAGAGGAAAGTCCATAGGGATGGATTCAATGTCAGGTGGATAGAGGCAGTGGAGACATTTAAATTGAGGCCAGTTAGACCAGAAGGTGAGAACAGCAGTCCTCACAGACAGTGATCAGCACCTGTCATGTTGAAATGACTTCTCAGAGTAACATGGAGAGTTTGTATTAATTAACGTGAAAGGCACTTTATCCTTCTTTCTTTTCCATCTTATGACATATTTGTTCATTATTAATCCTTATCTACAAGTTTCTTCCAAACAGGATAAGGTTTAAGGGATCCTTTGCTTTCTGATATGCTGCTGTATCCCCTAAAGCTTATAAATGTGTGCAGCATATAGTATTTGATTACAAAGAAATTATTCAATGGAAGTAAGGACTTTGGAATGATGACCACAATCACAGATCTGAGTATTCTAATAAGACTTACATCTCTTACTACAGCTATGTCCAGTGTAAGTCATCTCCCAGCGATATGTATTCCTGTTTGCAAAGATCCAGCATTGTGAGCCTGTTACTTGCTGATGAAGCCATTTCATGTGTGGAATTTCTTACTACCATACTGGTATTCATTTTGGTCATTGGAAATCTATCTCCCTGTACCTGTATACTGAGCCCAAGTGGGCCTCTCACATCAGCACTCACATGGCATCTTTCCTCTGTGGCATCTTGTCACATCTCAGAAGTTGGCTGCTGAGTTCACTCATGTCTAACCCAGAATCTTCACCTTAAAATTAAACCTCCCCACTTAATCCCTTCATTCTTTTATAACATGACTAGTATTTTAAAATAATTTACATGACTTACTTATAGAATTTTTCCTTGGTCAATATTTGTCTAAACCCAGGAAGCTAGGATTTCAACCAATTAGCAGGTATTATCTGTGAAGTAGGCTGAGTGGAACAGGACTCTGGCAGAACACTTCAGACATCCTCCTTATGTTAATGCAACCACAATTGCTTTAGTTTTGCCTATTAAACTTTGTCTATCAAAGTTTTTACTATGGAGTCATATTGAGCTAATTGTTTTTTAAAGGCCTTTCACTCTCTCCTACTATATGTTATGGTTTATTTTAGCACTTATGAGGGAACACGGTTATACATAATACAAATTCAAAATGTAAAAATGTCTACCGGCAAGGGCATCAAAGCATTTTTAAAGAAAATACTATTTTAAAATATTATCTAAGTATTATTCAACGCATGAATTTCTTCAGATACTCAAAAGGCTATCCCCAAATTAATTCTGAGCATCAGCAAACTTCACACATGGATCATAACAAATTGGTCGCCAAAGGACTTCTTATTATGAGTTGAATGTACTGTATTTATCTCCAGGGTCCTATTGTCTATGTACTTTAAGTCATTTGGTACTGGATTTTTCACCAAAATTATCTTAATATTTCCCATCTAAACCTCAGCTTTTTAATTGTAATGTTAGGAACAGAAATGGAGCCAAGATAAACTTATGAGAATTCTATAGATAATGAATACAAGGTGCAGCCCAGTGTACATGCTTACTATTCATATATTAATAAGTATCAGGCACTACCATTACTTGAAACTCTGTATAAATTCAAAGTTTTAAAATGGATTTCAGTCCAGATATCTTTAGTCAATTGCTAGTTAACATATTTGACTGCTTATTTCAAATTCTTACTTAGAAAAAAAAAGCAAACTTTAACTGTTCAAAGCCATGCTTTTAACAGCTCCACTCATTGATTTTCCCATTTCTATAATTAACCATCTCAGTAAGTAGTACCAAATATACCCCTGTAACAAGTACACAATTTAGGAGTCTCATCGTTTTCTCCATTTAATTCTTTATTCATACCCAAACTCCAGCAAATTATCATGGTTCTGCAGCCAAAATTTACATAATATTCATTTTTTTATCTTCCTAACCACATTCATAGTCCAAGTCACCATCTGAATTTGTTGAGATTATGACAATAGCAACCCACCTGTAAAAATCAAATCTATTTTTATTGGCTCATGATATATATCTTGTAAAATATTCTTTTAATTTATATGAAATGTGATTTCTTGATTTCTTTCATTTGTATACAGCTACTCATGATGCATAGTGTTCAATTTTTCATTTGTTCAAAATTAAGTATTTGGGAGTTCTTGTCCTTATAAGTAATATTTTATATGTAATAATAAACTAGGCTAAGTATATCTAATTAGATGGTTTTCTTCAACAAAACAAAAAACTAAGACAACATGCAAAGCAAAGGCATTTTAAAAGATTAATATAGTTTTAAAATATATAAAATTATGTAAAGAATCAAAATAAATAAGTAGAAGAAAACTATAGCTCTTTTTTTCTCTTTGTTATTAAAATATCTTTCCTTTACTTTTGTTTATATGAAATCATACTTTCCCTAATAGAACACAGGTACATTTTATTCTTAGAGATTTGTGAGAATAATGCAAGAAAATTTAGGAAATACTTTCACTATTCACAGTGAATTACAGAGATAATATTACTGTTTCATATGTAATCTTAAATATCAGCAACTTAATATCTGATATGAATGGATGACTATAGGTGGGTGACTCAGGAAATAGTTGGTTAATTAATTTTAATATTAGGAGGATAATGACAATTTTGCAGAAGACAAACTTTCTTCTGCTCATCTTGAGGTTTATTTTCATAGTTATGTATGTCCTAGGCTGTGTCATTTATTTCAAAAAATTCATATCTGCCCCGATGCATCATAATGAGACCTTATTTGGAGGTAAAATTAGTTAATATGATGTAATTAGTTAATACGAGATCATCCTGGATTAGGATGGGTGGATCCTATTCCAATAACTAATATCTTTATCTTTATAAAAATAGAAAGCAGACAAACAGATCCACAGAAGAGAAGGCCAAGTGAGGACAAGGCAGTGATTATAGTGACTTGCCTAAGAGCCAAAAAACACCAAAGATTGCCAACTACCACTGGCCAAGATGATTGTCATGTTCCCCACAGTTTAACTAAATGTTTAATTTCTTTCTGACTATAGGTCCCCAACCTCCCTTTTCTTATAGCATTTACTTTGGAAAACTTGCAATTGGAAGTTTTCATCGTCCCTTTGGGATATAAATGTTCTTCCATCTTCTGGCCAATTTACAAATCCAGTATTTCTTTCCAAAGTCCAGGAAACTATCACTTTTGAACATAATTATGGAAAGGGATAATGCTTCTACTCTCTCTCTCCGGACTGAGTGGGCAGCGGACACAGATGTCCTAATCATAGTGACCAACCGCCTACCAAATGTCCTCCAGCTCTTTTCCACTGGTTCATCCCAGGGCTTAAAAACTCTCTGGACTCTTGTTTCAGTGGAGTTCAGTCTTCCTTAGTGCAGCAGTCTCAATTTCTATCCGTAGAATTTTGAAGAAAATTATCATTGGCTGTTTTACTGAGTCTATGATAATTTAGCACTGCCAGAACTAGTAAGAGGCAAGGGAGTATCCACACGAGACACTTTAAAGAGAGCATGGCCCTGATGACAACTTAATGCCAGATTTGTAGTCTCCAGAATCATCAGACTGTAAATTCCTACTCTTTTAACCACTTTTTCTATTTTATTTTTTGCAGCAGCAGCCTTAATAGACTAATACACATCTCAAGTATAAACATACCCCTTGCAAGTATACACATTTTCCACTAATGATAAACTATTTTCAAGTAGATTTTAGGAAGCTTCATACTACCTCCTCATATTGAAGAAGGAACAGCTTCTTGTATTCATCATTGTCCATACATACATACACATACACATATGCCTAAGGTAAAAGAAAAACACTGTTATAGAAAGAAAAGAAAGTTTTGTATCAAAACACAAAAATGTCCTGTAAGTTCCTAAAATATGTAACCGATAGTTATTTAAATATTTAGGATAGTTTTAAAAGACTGGATAATTTATATATGTACACATGCACAACATATATATTCACACATATGTTTACATCCTGTTAAATATTATTTAAATATTTGAATAACAGTTTAAATAACTATATTTTAAATGATTTATTTTTAAAAAGTTATATTCTGTTAGAAGCTCTAGATCTGGGTATTCTATAACAAAAATTTTAAAAAGTAGACAAAATTCATCCTGAGCTAGTTTTCGTACGCTTATATTTTCCTTCACCCAATCTCCCACCCTAATTTGACTATCTTAATTAAAAACACTGTAAAAAGAGTACAAAAATATTTTCTAATAAAAAATTTGTGGAGAAATAGTATGTTGTTCCATTTACTCTTACTGAGATTACAATATTATGTTGACCAATTTCCTCTGATTTGATAAAGCATATCATCTAATTTTGTCAGGAGTTTTGCTTGTACAATTGCTATGATTAGAAGAATTGTGGATTAATAACTCTTCAGTACAGAATTTGGAATGCAGGAAATGAGCTTGACCAGGTCAAGGGATTTATAACTCAGGAACTCTATCATTTTATAATAAGTAATGAGGCATTTGGTTTTATAGACAGAATATTAGATATGGAGTCAAAAGTCTTATTTCTGACTTCTGTTTTAAATAGCATAATAATTTAATCAGTTTGCAATTTGATAGTGACTTCTTTTATTTATGTAGAACTGATTGGCTTAAGTTCTTTGGGGACTCCTGACAAAGTTAGATGAGCTTTACAAACACACGCAAATGTAAATAGTGGTTACCTGAGTTTTCCATAATATGAACATATCAATGAGCAATGGGTATCAAAAGTCCACCCCAATAGCTTCTCCTTTTAACTTTCTCCCTGGAGGTGGTTCATTAGAACTCTTTCTACAGTAGAGCCCTGGAGTATGGAGAATTTCTTTACTAAGTTAATAATATTTTACTTTTCTAAATGACTGGCTTTCTTCTGAAATACAATGCAAACAGGAATGTATTCACTGTGCTAAGTGAATGGTACCTTGGTATGGGTATACACTCACACCCACCAGTCTCTGTCTGGTGAGTGTTGTCAGGACTTAATGCTGTAGTTAGTGTTGTAGTCTGAGAGATCATGCAAAGCTTTTGATTAAAAGAGCAAAAGGAATTTTAAAAAAATTAGCGGGGGGTAATGTTCCCCCACACTGGGAGCTTTGTCCCACCGTGGGACTCTGCATGCACTCCTGCAGTGAGAGGTGATTCTCAGGGGGGTGTCGGAGTCACTGTTGGGATACAAAGACTTTATTTGGTACATATATACAATGGAATACTACTCGGCCATTAGAGAAGACGATATTATGGCTTTTGCAGCCAAATGGATGATGATGGAAAGAATTATGCTAAGTGAAGTATCCCAATCTCAGAGACTCAACAGCCGAATGGTATCTCTCATCTGTGGAAGCTAGAATACATCGGGAAGCAGTATATTAGACGGCAAAGCTAATAATAACTTCAAATTGTATGATTCTCAACACAAGAGAGAGATGACTCCCTAGGATACTTGGAGGCATAGGGTGGGGGACAGGGTGGGAGGAGGCTTAGGAAGAACACCTAGGACACTGGAGGGTGAGAATATGGGGGAATCATCTCAGAAGGAGATCTCTGCCCTCCACGAGATATCCATTTAACTCAGGAGTTCCTCTGGGGGAAACAGCAACATGGGGTACCCAAGCTGGGCATCCATGACATGGCATTAGCCCTGGATAACTAAGTATATATACATGTTTTTCTTGAATGTTTGATAATGTTTCCCCTCAATTGTAACTCTATATCCATCTAATTAAAAAAAAAAAAAGAAGAAGAACTCATAACCTTAAAAAAAAAAAGAGCAAAAGGAAGCCGGTATGCTAAGCCCCTCCCCATCTTTTTCTTTTAAAGAAAGACAGAGAGAGCTAGAGAGAGAATCAATTTTATTTATTCATCTGTTTTGTTGTTGTTGTTGTTGTTTCTCCGACACTAGTTGTGCACATGGTTCTGGGCCTGAACCCAGTTCCTCACACATGCCAGGCAAGTGCCCCAGCCACCGAGCCACCGCTCCAGCCCTGATAAGCACTTTTCAGGTAACCCAGCTGAGTATGATATCTCCATGACTTTCCCCTTTCTGGGTCATAGAAACAAAAGGTTAAAGAAATCTTTGAGTCACTGTATTTCTTCTCCATTCTTCAGGGTATTGTGAATGCACCCTCTCTCTCAAACAAGGGCTTCATTACAAAGCCATATCCAACCCTGATCTGGATTTTCACTCTCCTAGATTTTGCTTTTATAAGTTGAGAAATGAATACCATTTTAATGGATTCTAAGAGTAGGATTCCACTCTGTGAAGGTTTTTGCCAGAAAACTTTATATCCCCCGCAAATCCCAGGATGGGACAGGGCAGTGTTTTGGGTTCCTCTAGTGTCCTCTGCCACTGTTCTGCCTTTGCTTTTACGTAATTATAAATTTTGTCTGCATTAGCTATGGAAAGGAAGTCATGGGTACCAGCAGAAATCAGAAATGCAGATTAATCTAAAAAAAGTTATAGGATGAAAGCTGATTCTAGCAGATGGATAAATTTGATGTGATCCAAGAATTATGAATACATAGAATTACTAAGATATCAATGAGGGAATTTGTTTTCACAAATAGAAATAACAATAAACTAGAATTCTCAACTCATATCAGTGAAAAAATAAAACACTTGGGAAGGTCATTATGAGAAAAGGAAATTACAGAACAATACTCCTCACTAGCTCAGGCACAAACTCTTAAACAAAATGCAAATAGAACCCAATGGCATATGGGAACAAGCTCCAAAATGAAAACTACAAAATACTGATGAAGGAAATTGAAAAGGATACAAATAAATAAAAGATATACTGTGTTGGAGTACTAAATATTGTTCAAATGTTCATACCTCCCAAAGTGATTCAGTGTAATCCACATCAAAATATTAATGATCACAGTTTTTTGCAGAGCAAGAAATAAAGTCTTGAAATCTGTATGGAACCACAAAGAATTCAAATAACCAAAATTGAGAGAGAGAGAGAGAAAATGAAAGCATCACGCTACCACAAGTCAAAATATTCTACTGAATTAAAGTAATAAAAAAGCCATGGTATTAGCATAAAAACAGATACAGAGACTATTGGGGCAGAATAAAAATAATCTCATGCATGTATAGCCAACTATTTTTTTTATGAAAGAAAAAAAATAGGGTATCCACAAGAAAAGGATGAAACTAGATCCCTTTTTCTTACAAATTGCAAAGATCAATTCAAAATGGATTACAGACTAAATGGTTAAACCTGAAACTATGAGACTACTAGGAAAAAACAGGGGGAGTGCTTCAGGACATTGACATGTGAAAAGAGATTTAAATATGGCCCTAAATGATTAGGCAGAAAAGAAATTGATGATTGATTCCATATAAGACCAAAAAGCTTCTTCAGAGCAAAGAAATAATCAATAAAGAGACATCCTACAGAATAAAAAGAAATACTTACAAACTATATATTGACAAGGGGCTAATATCCAGTATCCATAAGGAACTCAAAAACTTAAATAGCAAAAATACTCCAAAAATCTAATTTAAAAATGGGCTAACATGAACACCAGCACCAGGTACAAAACTAAGTTTTGGGGGGCTTTAGGGGGTAAATCTAATTTTCAGAATATAAATATGTTATATTGTTTTCTTGGAAAAACAAAAAAATAAAAAAATGGGGGAACAATCTAAGTAGATATTTCTCAAAGGAAGACAAATAAGCAGTCAGTAGAAATATGAAAAAAAGTTCATTATCAATTATCTTTAGGAAAACACAAATCAAAATCACAAGGAGATACTACCTCACTGTAAACATACAAAAGAGAAGTTCAGGTACGGATGGCTAAAATTCAACTGATAAATAATATGAATAAAGTGAAGTCATATGAACCCTCATCCATGGTTGAAAGGAGCTTAAATTTATGAAACCATCTTGGAAAATGAGCAATACCTGCTGAAGCTGAACATATGCCAGACTTTTGACCCAGCAATTCCATTCCTTGGCACATTCCCAACAGAAATGATTGCTAATGTTCATCAAAAGACTTGTATGAGAATGTTCATCACAGCTTTTCCTTAATAACACAAACCTGGACACAAGCCAAATTCCTTTCATTAATAAGCAGGATAAATAAATGACATTATAGTCATTCAATGGAACAGCACATATTAATAAAGAACAAAATGAAAATAAAAATATCAGGATGGATCTTGCATATATTATGCTGCATGCAACCACTATACTCAGAAGAGTAGATAATGAAGGATTCCACTTATATGAACTTCAAGGACAGGCAGAATTATTTTACTTTTGTTATGACAATGGCTACCTCTGATGGTGGGTATTGAGGGGGAGGAACATGGGAGTGTTTGGGGTGCTAGAAAATTTCCATATCTTCATTTGACCAGGGATGGCATGGATACACATATATAAATTTCAATGTACTATAGACTTACATGTTTTACATCTCAAAAAACTTGCAAAACACTGGAGTCATCCTCCAAATTATACAGTATTTAAAGGGAAGAAAACTCTGTTAGAAAAACACATTTCTCACTTGCTGCATTTTCTTTGAGTTCTTGCGTTCTAGCTGACCCTACTGTCTCACCAAATAAGACTGAAGTTTCACTCTTTCCCTGTGCTTTTCCCATGAATTCTGGATCTGTGGCTATACTTTTTGTCAACCAGTTTTCTTTTTGTATCTCCAACACTATTGTAACCACTGAAGAAATCTATGGAAACTAAGAATCTTTCTGTCATACAAAACTTAAATTTGCCTTTGGACATTTCTAGGATTATTCCTCCCACCTGGAATAGCCCCTTTCCTTTTCATTTATCCATAACCTAGTACTTTCTAGCATCCATAGAAATGTCACTGTCAACAGAATACTCTTCCACCTCTCATATGTTTTTCATTATACTTATACAGCATAATGAGCATTATTTTTAATAACTTGAATGTTTGGCTCATTTCTTCATCTTATACAAAGTTTTGTTCAAATGTCACCTTTTCGTTCTTAAAATTTGTAAACTGTTGTTTCCTTCTGCCTTTACATTGATTTATTTTCCACTCTAGGACTTACATTTATGTAGATGCACACACACACACCAAGATAAACAAAAACATTCTTCAAAATAAAAAATAATGCCTAGCACACAATGGACAATCGTTAAATAGTTAATAAATAAGTGAGAGAATGAATAATAAAATTCCTAATTTTGTGTACTGAACAATATAATTTTCCCTTTATGTGTTTTAGTTAATATTTTTAATTCTGCATGTATTGTCATTGAATTAACTAAATTTATTACTCATTCATTTACTGTGCTATGTATTTATGGGTTATTTGATAATTTCCATACATCTTTGTAAAACAACCTGGTAATATTTTTCCTAATGTATGTTTCAAAACATATCTATGGATTAAAATACATTTACTTCACTTTTTGAATTTATAAAATTGAATGGGAACATTGTAAAGATCAGAAAACTAAAAATCACATTCTTTGCTTCATTAAAATAGAAGCAATTTGAATAAGCCAAAAAGCATTTAAATCTACAATATCCTTGAAATCATAAGAATAAAGTAACAAGGAGAGAGCTGATACTAATCTGATATATGATTGTATAAACAGTGATGAGATCTTGTAGAACTGAAAGATGGTCTGCAAATCCAGTATATGAAAAATAATGTGGAAAGTAATAGACAAAAAATGGAGTTATCACCACAGACTCAACCAAAATCCAGATTATCAGAACTTATTTTGAAAATTTATATTCTGCCAAGTTTGATAATCTGGAGGATATGGACAGATACTTGCCACATACCACATCCCCACATTAACACTGGAGAATATTGAAAATCTAAACCAACCTATATCAAGTAGCAAAATTGAAGCAGCAGTCAAAGCTCTTCCAAAACAGAAAAGCCCAGGACAAGATATGGCAGAATTCTACCAAATTTTCACAGAAGAGTTAACACCAATCTGCTATAAGCTCTTCCATGAAATTGAAAGGGTGGAGCACACCCAAACACTTTTTATGAAGCAAAAATTACATTGGTACCAAAATCCAACAAAGACAAGTCAAGAAAAGAAATTACATACCAATTTCCCTGATGAGCATAGATGCAAAAATCCTTAATAAAATTCTAGATAATTGGATACAAAAGTTCATTGAAAAGATAATACATCATGATCAAGTGGGCTTCACTTCAGGAAAACAGAGCTGGTTAAACATATGCAAATCAAAAAATATAATTCATCATTTAAACAGAATTAAAAATAAAAATCATATAATCATCTCAATTGATTCAAAAAGGGCCTTTGATAAAATTCAACACCCCTTTATGCTCAAAACCCTGGAGAAGATAGGAATCAAGGGAAGATAATTTAACGATGTAAGATCCTTTTATGACAGATTCATAGCTAACATTATGCTCAATGGAGAAAGACTGAAAGCATTTTCACTAAATTCAGGAACAAGACAAGACTGTCCACTTTCACCACTCTTATTTAATATAGTCCTTGAAACCCTTGCTGGAGTTATCAGACAAGACAAGGAAATCAAAGGATTTCGTATAGGAAAAGAGGAAAGTCAAATTGTCTCTATTTGCTGATGACATGATTTTATACCTAGAAGACCCAATAAGCTTGACTAGAAGACTTCTAGAGCTTATAGGTGATTTCAGCAAAGTGGTTGGCTATACAATCAACACCAACAAATCACTAGCTTTCCTTTACTTCAGCAACAAGTCTGCAGAAGAAGAAATCAGGAAATCTGTCTCATTCACCATCTCCTCCAAAAAAAATAAAATACTTGGGCATCAACCTTACAAAGAATATTAAGGACCTCTACAACAAAAACTTTCAGACACTTAGAAAAAGAAATTGAAGAAGACTTGAGTAGATGGAAAAACATTCCATGTTCATGGTTAGGCAGAATTAATATAACCAAAATGGCCATTCTACCGAAAGGCTCATACAGATTCAAAGCAATCCCCATCAAGATACCAAATCATTCTTCAAGCAAATTCTCAAGCAATTCTCAAGTTCATATGGAATAATAGAAGACCTAGATTAGTCAAAACATTACTCAGCAAGAAGGAAGAAGCAGGGAGTATCTCAATTCCTGACCTGAAATTATACTACAGGACCATAGTAACAAAAACAGCTTGGTATTGGTATCAGAACAGAACTGAAGACCAATGGAATAGAATAGAAGATGCTGAGACAAAACTCCATACCTTTGTCTATCTGATATTTGATAAAGGGAGCAAAAGCATAGTGTGGAAGGAAGATACCCTGTTCAGCAAATGGTGTTGGACAAATTAGACAGCCATTTGTAGAAAACTGAAATTAGAACCTTACCTTTCATCCTGCACAAAAATTAAATTAAAATGTTTCAAAGAACTGAATAGTAAGCCAGCAACTCTATATTTACTAGGAAAAAAGTAGGATCAACACTACAGGATATATGGGTCGGCTCCACCTTTAACAAAACTCCCATGGTGCAAGCAGTAAAGTCAAAAATAAATGAATGGGATGCAATGAAACTAAAAAGCTTTTGCACAGATAAAGAACTGGTCAAGAGTATCAAGGGAGATCCTACAGAATGGAAGAAAATCTTTGCCTGCTATACCTCGGACAGAGGGCTAATATCCAGAATATACAAAGAACTGAAAAAACTGTACACTAAAATCACAAATAATCCAATCAATAAATGGGCTACAGAACTAAAAAGACTTCTCACCAGAGGAAGTCCAGAAAGCCCATAAATACATGAGAAAATGCTCTACATCAATAGCAATAAGAGAAATGCAAATCAAAACTTCAATGAGATTTCACCTCACTCCTGTCAGAGTGGCAAAAATGAAGAATAGGATCAATGACAGATGCTGGAGGGGCTGTGAGAAAAGAGGAACACTGTCACATTGCTGGTGGGACTGCAAACTGGTTCAGCCACTCTGGAAAGCAGTGTGGAGACTCCTCAAAAAATTAGGGCTGATGTATTGGGGCCCACATGAATTTTCTGGGGCACATTTCAGATCCAAACCATAGTACTTTTCTGATCTTTAAATCTGAATATCTAAAACAAAATGGAAATGATTGGACTTTACAGCTCTTCAAGCATTGTTTTACTAGAACATACCTTGCTAACTTAGGGTCCTAGGAATATATCCTTTCTTGGAAAACAAGTCAGGTCCTTTTATCTGATATTATATTCATCAATATGTCATAAATCCAAACCAAATGATTAGACTCTATGCTTTGTTCTGGGAAAAGAGATATAATGTCCTCAGGAGAAGACTCTAGTCCATGTTGAGAATGGGATGATTAACAGGTATATCTGATGAGTGTCATAGTGACCAGTGTATACTCATGCTGTAATGGCATATTCTGACATTAGACTGATAAGTCTGAATCCAGCTCTGCCATTTGCTTAGAAATCTTTTTACAATATATCCTATCTCCATCTTTGGTTTCCCAAATATGGTGTGATTCCAATAA